>PVJH01036474.1:0-18771 GCA_004026705.1 Nesogale talazaci | reverse complement strand
TTTTCATCCTTTGCCCATCTGAAAACTGGGTTTACTGATGTACACTAATTCAGGACAGATGACCCCTTCAGGACCAGTGGTGAGAGTGACAATACCGGGAGGATGGAGGCATGGTGGAGTAGAAAGGGGAAATCAATTTCAGGCATCAACATATCACCTCCTCTCTGGGGTATGGACAACAGGGAAGTGGGTGAAGGGACACATCGAACAGTGTACAATATGACAAGATAATGATAATTTGTAAACTATTAAGGGTTCATAAGGGAAGGGGAGTGGGGAGGGAGGGGAAATATAAGGAGCTGATACCAAGGGCCTAAGTAGAAGGAAGAGGTTTTGAGAATGATGATTGCAGCAAATGTACAAATGAATAGATGTATTGATCATGACAAGAGTTGTATGAGCCCCCAATAAAATTATTATTTTGGGGGGGAGGCATCACTGACCTGGTGGTGGGAGTAGGAGACCCAGCCTTCCTCCTGGAGAGCTGCTGCTAGATTTGAACCTCCAACCCAGTGGGCCACAGGTTCACTCACAACCACTACGCCACCAGGGCTCAGCCTTAAAACTATTAAAAACAAAACAAAAAGAAAGAAAAATGAATAAAGATGGTCAATGTTTCAAGGGAAAAATTGGGTTTATTTTCTTGTTGTTGAGTGTAGCAATTGTTTTTATATTGTGGCTATTGAACCAACCTTATCAGACAGGTTGCTTTGTCACTTTCTTGTTAATATTTCTCAATGGACAAAAGTTTAGATTTTCATGAAGTCCAGTTTGTGTTTTCTTTTGCTGTTCATACTTTTGGTATCAAATCTAAGAATTCATTGTCAAATCTGAGTTCATGAAAATTTACCCCTATATTTTCTTCTAAAAGCTTTATAGATCTATTTGCATTTATTTTTGTATTTGCAGTGAGAGGTTTCAGCTTCATTCGTTGTACATGCTGCTCCCCCCAATGAGCCCAACACCACTGTTGAAGGAACTGTCCATTATCGATTGGCTAGCTTTAGCATCTTTTTCAAGAATTAATTGTCCAAAGACATATTTCTCACCTCTTAGTTGTATTGTTCTGTCGTTATGCCAGTATCACACTGCTTTGATTATTGTAGCATTGGTCAATTTTAAATGCAAGAATTTTGAGTTCTATACTATGTTTTACTTTTTCAAGGTTGATTTTCTTATTTGAGTCCCATGAGAATTTTTCTTGCAATAGGCCACTGGAAATGGATTACATTGACTTTGTAGATAATTTTGAGTATTGCTGACATTTTAATGAAAATAGCAAATACAAATTTGTAACAAAAAAATTCAATTCTTGAATATGGGATCTGTTTTCAATCAATCTTTTACTGTGCTGCGGACTATAGGTTCACTACGAATTATGATCAGTTCTACAACAATGAGTTTGGTTTGCACTGTTCATTAAATTAAGTCTCACTACTTTCATCAATGCCTTCTGTATATACCTCTGTAATCTTCTTGGTATAAGTAGAGATGAAATTTATTCTCAGGTAGTTTAGTCTTTGGTTGCTATTAACTGTGAGTTTTTTAGAATTTTACTTCATTGTTTTGAGAATGTTCCCTTCTATTGTAGAGTATTGCTTTTATTGTTGAATTTTGTCAAATGCTTCTGTTGGTGTCTGTTGACGTGACCATGCCACCCCAAAAGTTCTTTTGCTTGAGTTTTTTATGTTGAGCAGGTCTTGTGTTCCTAGAATACATCCTTCTTGGTCATAGTCCTGCTAATGTACTATTAGAATTGATTTCCTAGCATTTTATTGAGGGCTATTATATTCTTTAATAATCTTTGTCTGTGGTTTTCTTGCATTATCTTTTGTCTTGCTTGATATCAGGGCAATTCTGTTCTCATAAAATACATTCTCTTCTCTTCTATTTTATAGAAGATTTTAAAGTATTAAGAAGTATTCTCTCTTTTGTTTTTAGAAGAGTTTGAGTAGAATTAGTATTGATTCTTTTTTTTTTAATGTTTGGTAGAATTACTGTGTAAAGTCATGTGGTCTTGGGATTTTCTTTTGATTACCAATTTAATAACTTTACTTCCTGTAAGTCTATTGATATTTCATATCATTTTCTTGTTTGTGTAATTTATGTGCTTCTAGGCATTTGTCCATTTCATCTAGATTGTTTAATTTGTTGGCATTTGCTGGGATGAGTCTTCCCATTTATGAACTTTTTATGAACTTCCTATTTATGAATTTATTACTGTGCTTCTCCATTTATTTCGTTCTTTTTTATTTCTGTTTTTGTTTTAGTTTTCAATATATAAACTCTGTACATGTTTAATAGATTTGAACATTAGCGCATTATTTTGCATAGTTTAAAATGGAATTGCCTTATACTTTAACAATCATGTGTTCATGGCCATTATATAAGCATGAATTTTAATAGGCCCTAGTAGGTTAAACTCATTAATGGGTTAACCTCATTAATTCTAGGAGTCTTTTTTCCAGACTCCTTGAGCCTTCCTACGTGGACAACCGTATCTTCTTTTCCTACCTTCATGTTTTATTTTACTGGCTAGTGTTAAATCAGAGTGCTTAGAAAGGACATTTTACTTTACCTTATTCCTAACTTTACAGTGAAGATATTACTTCGTTCACTATTAAGTGTAATGCTTGCTGTTAAGTGTTTTTTATCAACCGAGTGGGAAAAAGTCCGGGCTTTGTGCTCCTGTCAAGAGTATCATCTCAGAACCCCCAGGGGGGTCCTGGGAGTCTGCATGAACTTGATGGCAAGGACTTACCAAGCGAATGAATTCTTGTCTAGTTCCATTTTTGTAGAGTTCTTCTTGTGAGTGAGTTTGAATTTTGTCAAAGCTTTTGCTACATCAACTGTGATGATCATGTATTTTTCTCTCCTTTAATATGGTGGATTTTATTGAATGATCTCAAAGATATTGAACCAATCGTGGTATCCCTGTTATAAACCCTGTTTGGTCTTCATAGATCATTTTTTTTATTATATACGTTTTATTTGCTAATATTTTGCTAAGTATTTTTTTTGCATCCCAATTCTTGAGAGATATTGAGCCGCAGTTCCCTATTTTCAAACTATCTTCTCTGGTTTTAGTATCAGGATAATATCAGTGTCATAAAATCAGTTGGAAACTATTTATTCTTCCCTCTAGTTTCTAGAAGAGATTGCTGGGGTGATAATTCTCCTTTAAATACTCAATAGAATTCTCCAGTGACACCATTTGGGCCTGGGGATTTTCTTTTGGAAAAGAGACCCAAGTTACTGCTGGGGTTGAGGGGACCATCCCTTAATAGACCTTTGGAAAGACTGCCTTCTTGTAGCCTCCAGTGATACCATAGGCTGTCAAGAGTTGGGGATACCTAGCTAGTAGCGTGGTGGAAGTGAACTTCTGCTCCCCTCAGGGGGGTGTTCACTGGCATGTAGGGTAGGGGTCGGTGGGGTCTTATTACAGCACAGTGGAATGAAAGTGCAGGCCTTATTTGGCTTTCTCTGACAATGTGAGGGCAGGGAGGTGGGGGCACCTCATGCCAGCCCAGTGAGGATATAATTCTAAGCTCTCCACTCAGACTTTCTGGTATTCCCTGTGGTGTTTGGCAGGAGTAGAGTGATATTAATTGTCTTAACAATTTCTGTCTTGCTAGATTGGCTCTCTCCTGGACTTTGACTAGAGAGAGCTGGCTTTTGCTAGGCCTTTTTTGTTGTGTGGCCATTGATGTTCTTTTGCGTTACAGACTTAACTTCATTAGTCTGCTCTGTACTGGTCAGCGAGGCAACGTACAGAACGGTCTACCACTGTTCCTCGAGTCTGATGTTCTTAGCCAGTGTGCTGTCTTCTCTTCACTTTTCAGAGTCTTGTGTTTGCTCCCCAGACAATGTCCGGGGTTTTCAGTTGTACGTAGTGGAAAGAATAAGAAAACACGTGCTTCCATCTTCCTGGAAGCAAAAGCTTGATCTGCTATACATTTATGTTCACCCAGGATCAACCGGAGACTGTGTTTATTTTCATGCCTGTCAGCAGTGTTTCAAAAAGAAATATTTCCAAACTGTTTACATTTCAGCCACCACGAAAGCACGTCTAAACATCTGGAAAGTTAAAAAATTTAGGTCAAAGGGAAAATAAAATAGCCTTAAAGATTATTTAGAAAGTAAAGTACTCGTGGATTGTATTTATTATTTGGAGGATGGAAAACTAATGAGTATGTCTATAGCTGTACTCAAGGCAAATTCATGGTCTTAATGAATTTCCCATAAGGTTTTCATTTCATTTTAGCCTGGCATTGTGATTAAGCGCTGGGACTCTAGATCCTGGCTGCTTACAGTTCATTATTGATATAGCTTAGAATAGTTGTGTGACCTTAAGACAGTTGACTGACTCTGTTTTCCTCCATTTCCTGAAACGTGCAATGAAGATAATGTATCGACCTAAGAGGACTCTTGAGAAATAAATGACTTCATATAAGAAAACTACTGAGAATGAAGTCTGGTCCATAGAAAGCACTATCTAAGACTTTCTCATCATTGTGAGCAAATAAAGAAGTATGAAAATGAAATAAGTACTCTCAGGTAGCTAGCAAAAACACATAGAAGGGAATAACTATGTTAAAATCACAATTTGACTCAAGATCTTGGGAGGAAGATGAATTCGATTTGTTAGAAAAAACAAAACATATTATATGAGGTTGAGTACAAAAGGGAATCCCTGGATCTATAATGGGTTACATGTTGGGCTGCTAACCAGAGGTCAGCCGTTCAACTCCACTAACCACTCTGAAAGAGAAAGATGAGACTTTCTACTCCTATCAAGCTATATTGTCTCAGAAGCTACAGAGGTAGTTCTCCAGTGTAGAGTCACTACGGGTCTGAATCAGCTTCATGGCAGTCAATTAGTGAAGTCAAAAAACATGTCCTCTAGCCTAGTTTCGCTCATACATGCATAGGCTTATTCCCAACAGAAGGCATTTAAACCTGTCTTTGTGATCAGCGGTTGGCTGCAGACAAATTATCTCCTCAATAGGCCTGTCTTAATGTTGTTAGAGTGCCTGCCCCACAGGGTCCAATCAAACAGTGACTTCTGAGGTCACAGCTGCTGGGCCAGTTACATCCAAGGCCGAGAGGACGACTCAGAAAGTTACATGATGGTCTTGTGTGTTTTTTATTCTAAAGAGGTAATCTTGATGGGTTTTGTTTTAAAAAGGAAGTGGGAACAATGTGAGGAATGCATCCCATGACGTGAACCAAAATAGTCATAAATGGCTGAATGGAAAATCAGTTTTCTCTGGAAACTCTCACCCAAATCCCGATAAAAGGGTTTTTAACAAAAAAGAGTATAAGAAGAGTGTGCGACTTGACAGAAATAATAATAATTTATAAATTAATTTATAAATTATCAAGGGTTCATGAGGGAGGGCTGAGGGGAAAACAATGAGGAGCTGATACCAAGGGCTCAAGTAGAAAGCACATGTTTTGAGAATGATGATGGCAAAAAATCACGAGTGTGCTTGACACAGTGGATGGATGGATGGGTTGTGATAAGACTTGTACGAGCCCGATAAAATGATTTTTTTTAAATGATAAAATATCTGGTGCAGCCCCACGTGACTCATTGAAACTCTCGATGACTTGGGTGTTTTTTAAAGAGTGGTCTCCAGTGAAAGCAATCCTGAGCAGCTTAAGGCAGCATTTCCTCAAATTGCCAGGTCCCTTCCACATCCTGTCCACTCTCCCAAAGCTTTGAAAAGAGCAGAAGCTTCGCCCTGTGCTTGACAGAGCTGATTTAATCTCGATTATCGGCACTGCTATTGTGAATGGTACCAGTGATTGGTCATTTTACATTTTGTTAGTGGAAAATTCATTTATATGTAATAATTGTATAACCTATGTAAGAGTCTGTCACTATTGTTAGTAAATGAACAGGAAAGAAATTCTGTGTGTGTGTGTACATGTGTGTGACTATCTTGCCCCATCACCTCACTGAGTTTCTTGTTGTATCTAATTTCCCCCTTATTTTCTGTTTTTATGACCCTGTGAACTGCAGTTCAGCATGGCCGGCTTGCATGGCTTTTGCAATGGGAAGTTATGTGATCACAAATTCCAGTCTGTAATTGGAGAGGAACAGAGGAAAAAGAAGGGGCTTGGGAAGAGATTGACCCGTTGACTAGACAAATAGCGTCCAGCTCTAGTCTTTGTCAAGGCCTCTTGAAGTGTCTTCTATCTCCATTCTAACCACTGCTAGTCTTCCTGCCTTTGTTGCCTTTTGACTCTTTCTAAGAGAGAACAGGGTTTTCACTTGCTTGGAAGTGTTCTCTGATTTGCCCTTCTTAGCTTCAAAGGCAAATTCAATAGACTCAGATTTCCGTTAGGGGTCAGGTCTGTTTTAGTCACATTAGATGTCTAGCACCTGGCACTCTGTAGGTGTTTATCAACCGGATGAACTTCCAGGATCAAGAATTTTCCTTGATCTGCCCCTGGCCCACCTTTCTGGTCTTCATCTTCCCCATGTTCAGTTCCCCACATGTGCTGTCCTCAGCCTCTGCCTTTGCACCTGTGAGCCCTTCTCCCCTCTCCATGTACAATTGTGTTCTGGTTTCTGGTGTTTTGACAGTGCCTTTATTTATGTCCATTGTAGCCCTTATCACTGTTTAACTACAGTTGTAGGCTAGTGTGTGGACTAAGGTCCCTGGAGGGCAACAGCTGGGTCCTAAACATGGTGGTACCCACAATGCCCAGCACAGTGCCTGGGTGCATATTTATTACGCCAGACATGCAATGAACGTTTGTTGAATTGAATTAGCTGGCTCTTTCTATGTCTAGGAGATTGGATGCCAACATCCAGCTAAGTTATGTTTGTGTTAAACATGAATTGAAATGCAATTACAGCTGGCAGTGTGGTTTGAGAACTGACTAATCGGGTAAATAAGACGGGTGACTGAGTCACGAGCACCAGTTCATCTCCTTCGCTTTCTTGCCTCCTGTCATTGATCGTGACTCATGAACAGACCGCGTTCAACTTGTCTTCTCTTAAACCCCATCATTTTAACTCTTCCTGTCCTCTTTGTCTCATTGGACTTCCTCCAGGGGCCTTTTCCTTCAAACCAGCATGGTTGGTCCGCTCCAGGAGGAGACTGTACTTCCTACGCGAGGTAGTCTGTCCAGAGCGTCAGCCACGCTCCTGACCCACCAACGACAAGATTGACTTGCGATTGATGACTCTGGGCGAACCCAGCTGCCAACCGAAAGGTTGGCATTTCAAACCCACTGGTCACTCTGCGGGAGAAAAATATGACCATTCGTTCCTGCAGAGATTGCAGCCTGGGAAACCTTACAGGGAAGTTTGACCATGGTCACTCCGAGCTGGTAGAATTGGCTTGATGGACACATTTTGGGGTTGTGACACCCCGGTGCTGTTGATCAAGAGGTCAAGTGGTTGAACGCCTCTCCACCCCCCCCCCCACCTCCACTGGAGTCCATCCTCAATAAGATAGATAATGCAATCGACCGCTGTAAAAATCCGAACCCGAGAACCCCTTGCCTTGGACGCAACTCCAGCTCACAGTGACCAGAGAGAACAGAGGAGAGTCACCCCCTAGGGCTTCATGAAGCTGCTGTTTCCGGCAGCACCATCTGCCTCTAGTGGAGCTGCTGGTGGGGCCGAATCCCCTCCTCTCCAGTGAGCTGCTCGGCGCAAAGCTGCACCAGCACAGTGCCTGGCAAGCCCTACGGTGCCGATGGGTGGGAGCAATGATTGGGGATTGGTGGTGTATGGTACTAAGGCCATTTTTTTCTTGTTTGTTTGCTTTTGGGGTTTTGGGGGGGCCTCACTGTCTCTGGTGATTGTGGGAGCTGCCTAGCGCCGCTCCTGAGAGCCGCCGCTGGATTTGAACCGCCAAGCCCACAGGCCACAGTCCCGCACTCAACCACTTACGCCACCGGGGCTCAGCCCGCTAAAGCCGTTTTTACCTTGCACCTCAGCCCCCCTCGGTGCTTTGCCCCACGACTCTGCTAGTCGCTTTCTTCGACAATTAGGACTCAGATCTCATTGTATGTACAGACTTGAGCGAATGACACCCCAGAGAACTCAGGGGCACATGAGGAGAGATCAGCCCCGTCTCCCACCTGGGGGGTTCCCTCTGCCAGTGAAGCGCAGCCGCCGGATGCACTTGCCGATCAGGGCTTCGCTTGGGTGAAGCGGGTGCTTACGCTGAAGCGGGCGGGGCAGTGCCGTGCAGAGCGTGAGTGCTGAGTCAATATTTGCAGAGAAAAGTACAGATTTGGGGCCTCGGGAGATGAATTGGATCCTAGGGGTGACTGCACAGGTAGGTAAACAGCTTCCAACCGGGTCAGCCGGCATGAAAGGGAAGCCGCGCTTCTGATATCCATCCGGGTGTACAGGCAACGCATTCCTCCGTGCCAGGCGCTGTGCAAAGCCGCCTGTTTGCCTCTCCTCCTTACAGTGAAATCTCTAAGAGCTGGGACGAGACTCGCCTGCCAGGTTTTTCTGGGACTCGAAAGTTTGCCACCTTTGGTAGGATGAAGTGTTAACACTCTTCGATGGGCTGGAAAACCCTGGAGCACGCCCTCAGTGGTAGGCGTGCGGGCGCCCGTCATGAGCTCTGGTCTCCAGACTTCCCCGTCTGCGGGCAGCTCTAACAAGTCATCTGTTGTTTCCATTCCATCACTGCCAAAACTGGGGACTGAGTGAGGGTCATGCAGCGCCTAAGGGGTGACGCCAGGACTCGAACCCACAAAAAGCCATGCTTTTAACTGCCGCAGGCTGCTGTTATCCAGGTCCTGGGAATAGGAATCGGACAGTATGTAGCCAGATTAACATTTCAGATTCCAGCAAGGAGCTGGAGACGGTGTGCCATTGTGAGCAGGGACACAGAGGATAGTCTTCAGGAAATCCATTGAAACACTAAAAGCTCCTCTTGTCACCACTCCCCTGCAACTCGGTAGCAGTTTCCACCAAAATGAAATTATCACTTATTCTCAAGATGCTGGGGTATATGCAGAGAGGGCCAGAGAGGCCCACGCTCCCACTCTTTTGAAAACTATAGATACCTTCATGGTCTTTAAAATACTGTCAAAGCTCATAAGAACCCTACCCTTCGTTGCCACACACACTGTTGATAGTTTGCAAGTTCCAATTGTTTCTTATCTCCCCTTTTGCACATATATATTTGTTTTTACCTACACAAGGAATAGTAGCTGTTCTTTAATTATTAGGAAGTTCAAATAACACAGACACCGCTCAAGTCCCCTTCAGCTCTCGCCACGCTTCTGCTCCTCATCACGCAGACACCGGGGCGCTCAGCCTCCTGTCCTCCTGATGCGTTTTCCTCGGTGTTGACGGAAGAACGGGGCTTTCTAGAAGATGTCCCTGGGGTCTGTGCCTTCAGGATAAATTAGGCAAGGTTGCACACTCATGGTTTCTTTGGTCTCCAGGGTGTAAAGGTCTTTCAGGAAGTCCAGGTCATTTTCAGCCTGTGTGTTCCGTGCTTGTGGGCTTTTTTGTCTCTCTGTGTTTTCCTTGCCATCGAGTCCATGCCAACACCCAGCAAGGCTGTAGGATGCGGTGGAGCTGCCACAGGATGCTCCTGAGCCCGTGACCCATTCTGGGAGTGCAGGGAGGTGAATTCTGGTCCTGCTCGGCATTCAGGCTCCCCCACCCCTCAGTTTTGTCCCTAAATGAAGTCTTGGTCTGTGCCTCCTTGTGAAGATTTCCAGACTCAGCCAGTAATAGTGCAGGATGTCCCGTGCAATCTGTCTCTCTGTTAACCAACAGATACAGGTACTTTCAGTGTCAGTGTGTCCCACAGCATTGAGTAACATTGTGTCCCAGTATGGCTTGGATTTTAGTTTAAGTTCACCCCATGAGATTGGAACATGCTGATACTTAGACTTTAAAAATGCATTTTGGAAACATTTCAAATACCTACTCCTCCTTCCTGACCGTGGCATTATCCCCAGTTGTGAATGTCCTTCT
Organism: Nesogale talazaci; assembly: GCA_004026705.1. NCBI lineage: Eukaryota > Metazoa > Chordata > Mammalia > Afrosoricida > Tenrecidae > Nesogale > Nesogale talazaci. The sequence goes on along the minus strand of PVJH01036474.1, from coordinate 8,795 downwards.
TTGACTGCCTTCCCCCGCCAAGTACCGAGCCAGCGAGTCTGGCCTCTGGGGATGTCTGCTGGGGGTGGGTGAGGGGGTGGGTCTTCCTTTGGGAGGAGGCTGTGCTTTCTCCCACCCCGTCCAGACTCAGACATTGCCCTCTCTGTGCCACTGGGTCCAAGGCAGCTGTGTGGCAGGTAGGATGAATCGTCTTGTGTCGCCCCCAATGCGCCAGGCCTGAGTCTCTTTGCACTTTTCAAACTGGACATTCTTTTCATTGTTCATCCAGCCGCTTGGCAAACAGCCGACTGTCTGCTATGAGCAGGGCTTTGTTTCAGTCTCCGATGCTGTCCCCCAAATAAAACAGGCCTCTTACTCTTAGACGTGGAGAGAGTTATGAACCCCTAGCGTTTTGTTGAACGTCTACCAGGTGCCAGGTCCTATCCGAAGTGTTTTAAAAACCAAAGCGCTCCAGAGAGGTAAAATTCAGATATCATCAAGTGTGCCCCTTTGAAGAACACCATGGAGGGGTTTTAGTCTAGTCACAGAGGTGTGTAATCATTGCCCATCACATAAATTTCAGATCATTTTTATGTCCATCCCTCCCCAACACACACGCGCATGCACACGCACACACACACACACACAAATACACACACACACACACAAGAATCTCCATATGTATTAGCGGTTAATTTCTGCTATGGATTGAATCTCTCCCCTCCCTCCATGTATGTGTTATAAATCCTAACCCCCACGCTTGTGTTTATAATCCCATTGGGATTGGGCCGTGTGTGTCATGTTAATCGGGCAGGAGAAGGGTAGGGTGTGTTAGGAGCAGATTAAGCAAGTGGAGACGGAGAAGATCGATGCCAAGCCACATGGAGATTTCCAAGGAGCCCAGAAGCAGAAACTGGAGAGACAAGGACCTTCTCTTGGAGTCGACGCAAAGGAAACCTTCTCCCCAAGCAGGCACCTGAGCTCAGACGTTTACACTCCTGCACCAGGGACGTTAGATGGTTGTGTGAAAGGCAACCACTAGGCTGTTTTTTTTTTTTTAATGTTGGCCCTAGATAAGGGAAACACTACTCATTTCCCCCTCAGCCCTCTGCAGCTGCTAATCTACTTCCTGTCGCTGCCTCTGCCTCCTGTGGGTTTGTGTGTATAGTTTGTATGTGACTTTTCCAGCTAGCTTACTATATTTGGCATCAAGTTTTTGAAGCTCATCCATGCTCATATCAAGAAGTATTAGTCCTTTGTTTCTTTTTAGGGTTGAGTCATATTCCGCTGAATGGATGTACCACATTATATTTATCCATTCATCAGCTGATGGGCATTTGGGTTGCTCCCGCCCTTTGACTGTTTGTAATGCTGCTGGGAACATTCATATACAGGCACGCTGGCTAAACATTCCTCCGGGCAGTGTCCAGCTGCATAGAGTGCATCATCCCACGAGATTTGTTTTTGTGAAAGAGGAAGCAGCTATCCCTTTGTTAACTCAGACCTCAAACCTAGATCCTGGTAGCACCGGACTCTAGGTGGGATTTAGGTGAGCAAAGGTCAAGGCAGTGGGTCTGGGTTCTCCGGAAGATGGGCACTGACAGCAGGGCTCTGATGGGCCAGGGCTGCTTTTATTGCTCAGGCAGAAGGCAAGGCTGGTCACATTCCACCCCCTCCCACTTTCTTCTTGTTCCACTTCAGCTACTGCATTCTGGGCCGCCTGGGCCTGCCAGGCTCCATCAGCAGCTCCAGCAACAGCCGCGACAGTGACAAGGGTGATCAGAAGCAGTCTTGCATAAGATCTTTTTGGTTTGTGCTTTTTATGGAACTCTCCATTGTGATTAGAGTGGAGCACACGCGTTTACCATTCCATGGTTGTTGCACAGTTTCTTTCTGACACAGATTCTGATCCCCACAATGTGCTTCCCACTTCCTCCCCATGTGTCTGGTTCCACGCATCCTTCTTCCTTACCCTTTCCTGCCTTCAGAGTGTTGTCCAGGGACTGATGTTGCTCTGTGACTCTCATAGATGATGGTTCTAAGAGTGGTGGTCCCCCTGATGCTACTGTTCCGATTACAGGCCCGTGTGTTCCGGGGCTGAACGTTGACTCGTAGGGGTGAGTTCCGTTCTGAGCCTGAAGTGTATGATGGGCCATCTTCTGTGGGGTGCCACCAGTCCTGACCCGGCCAAGAATCCCAGTCTTTGTGACTTTGAGTTTTGTTTACGTCACCCTCTCACCCTCCGCTCTGTCCAGAACTTTCTATCGGTATGCCTGTCAGAGTGGTTGGTAGCGGCAGCTGGGCACCAGCTAGTGCTTCTGGGCTCGAGATTATGGTGTCTGATTGTTTTCTGCGTCTTTGATTTCCTTTACTCGGCTTTGCTCCTGATGGGGAGAGACTAAGAGCTGCACTTTAGATGGTTACTTACGAGCGTTGAAGGCCCAAGTGACTATTCAGCAAAGGAGCTCGTAGAGGAGTGTCTTTATGGACTCGGTTTTGCTAATTAACCTCGGCATCCCCTGAGACTAGGCCATAAGGTTTTAATGTTGCCATCACAGAATCTCCCAAACAAATGACATCCTATGCCACACAACGTATTGCGAGCATTCAGTGATGCAGAACTCTGGCCGTCTTTCCATTTCCGTTTTTCTTGCGAATATCACTCAAGAGCGAAATCGCAGAGTTCCCTGGTAACTGTGTTTAACCTTTTAAGGAACAACCTGATTTTTTTTTTCCCATTCCCTTCAACAGTATAGGATCTCTACATCCTCCCCCACACTTGTACTAACAAGTCCATTTCTGTTGGTTTGTTTGTTAAATTTTCCTCACCTGAGAGGCTTTCTGCCCCCATAAAGTGATCGTCTTGGAAACTCACTGGGGCTGCCCCATCTTGTGCTGCAGAAGCGCTAAGAACTGGAGTGGGGAGAGTTTTTTAAGTGGTGGTCTAAAGTGGTGATTCCTGATGGCACAGCCATTTTTTGTGCATTCTATCTTCTAATTCTCTCAAGTCATCCTCTGTGGTAGGTATTATTGTCATTTCCATTTATAATAAGGTGAGGTGAAGGGCCGCCTGGGGAGATCCTCCAATGTAAATGACAGAGCTAAGACTTCAATTTGCCTTGATTAAACTCAAGTTTAATCCAAAAAGTCAAGTTCTTTGCCGTGCCATGTGACTTCCTCTATATGGAAGATGGGCCCAAGGCAAGATGCTGTAGGGACGGACAGCTGTTGGACAAGAGCCGTTGCCTCTAATCTAAAGTGACCAGATTTTAACATTGGTAAAGCAGGACATCATTGACTGGGGGGAGGGGGGTGTAGAGGGGTATGTTTCCTTCTCCTACCACCGTTCCCTAGCTTGTTGTGCATTCTTTCCAAAAATCGGGACTTTTTAAAAACACCGTGGGGTGCGGGAAACTTTGTTTAAAAGCGGGACGTCTGGTCACTTTACCCTAATCGCTTTTATCAGGAGTTTTCCCATGGCAGGGTCTTCGCCAGAGCGATGTTTCACCATGGCAGAGATGCTAGAGGGCACAAACAGCCACAGAGTAGGGCAGGAAGTTTAGGGGCACACGAGGCTACAGAAGGTTCAGGAAGGCCAGCTAGAGGGCCCGCAGAGGGCTGTGGCCATGAGTTTCAGGGCTCTGCAGGAATGGGCTGTCCATGCTGTCTCCCTGCTCAGTGAGCAGAGAGAACAACCCAGAGACCAAAGGAGACACACACAGCTGACTCTGGCTCAGAGATGTGCATTTCATTCCTTTTCCTAAAAATAAATAAATAAAAAGTGAATGACAGCTTAAGATCTGTGGCAAATGTCAGCTTCCATATCAGAATATGAAATGGTCCAGAACAAAACGGAACCATGAGTTCAATGGCTATCTTTTGGAAGCCTGCGGCCACAACTCTGTGCCATGTCCAAGTTGCCTCTGATAAAGCGTTTAAGTGACTCCATGTTTGGCCACCGCCTGGCTTGAGTCAAGTGTTTGTGTTTCCACCTCTAACACCCGTCCTTTGAACTGCATTCCTGTTCCAGTGCCAGCCAGACATTTCCCCTGGAATTTCTGCAGATTTCCTGGCCCCTTTGATTGCTCTCTGTCTGCTGAATATACCTTTGAAATGTGGGTGGGCTCTCTTAGAAACGCCAGAGTGTAAACGGGATGATGAAACTGGTGGTAAGCATCCTTGTCTTTCGTCTTTCGAGAGCTTCTCTTTGGGCAGGGCCCTCTGACAGTGGTAATGACTTACTTCACAGCCACTCTGGAAAAGGCTCCATGGGCCACTGCTTTACAAAGTCTGTCTCAAGTTTAAATCCAGGAGACTTCCACCCCTCACCCCATCAAACAAAGTTGCTTAAGCTGTTGCTTTACTTAACATAAAAGCGATATATGCTCATTACCCAAGGATCAAACATGCCAGCACGCAAAAATAAAACATACAAGAAAAGTCATCACCATCAACTCTGTTGAGTTTGCCACATGGAATCTGAAATCTCCAGTTGTTACAAGGGTCATTTCTCTGCTTATCAAGTCCCCCATCTCTCTCAGAGGCTTCAGCATCTACAGAAGGCTACAAAAGAGGGTGTGTGTGTGTGTGTGTGTGTGTGTGTGTGTGTCCTGGAACAGACTCCGGAAGCATAACAGCTACTAGTCACGAAAATTGGCCCTGCCCATTGCATTTGGAGAATAAACACCCAAAACCCAAATCACTGCCATTGACCAGTTCTGGCATTGACGAAAGGACAGGACAGACCTGTGAGGTTCTGAGACTAACTCTCCTGAGGGGAATAGAGAGTACTATCTTTCTCCCACTTGAGAACAAAGCAGGGTACAAATCGCTCCATGGCCTCCGTGTTGAAATGAGTAGGAAGTGGTGGTTCTGAAGAGGATACAGTGAGCTAAATGGGTTAAATCCCAGGAAATTCATTTTTAAACATTCTCAAAACTTTATTTGGGCAATTAGCAGGGTAGGGGGCTTTCCACATCTTTCTCCTGATTGATTCATTTGTTCCTTCATCTCGGGCACTGTGCTTAGCACAGGGGAGCAAAGGGAGATCAGAACAGGTATCTCTTTCTCCTTGGGAAGCACAGCAAAGGGCCAGTGAACATTAGTCAGGAAGGCCCATCATTTGCAAGTGAAAGAGCAGTGCTGGGAGAAAAGAGAGGAATGGAATGTTCCAGGATGGCATCCTGGGGGAAGAAAGGTTAGAACTGGGTCCTGAGGTGCCCATTTCAAGTCTGTGGCATAACACTTGCAATAGTAGAGTCTGATAGCAGGCCAGATGGTCTCACATATGAACGCTGTTATGTCTTGAGTGCTCACGGGCAGGCAGGCACCCAACTTGCATCATCTGACCTCTGTGATGACCTCCGGCGGAAGCTGGCCCCATGTCCATCTTACAGGTGAGAGGAACTGGCTCAAACCATCCATCTTCAAGTTTCAGACTCAGGTGTGCCTTTTCCACTCCACTCAGCCTCTGGGGGCTGGGGGTCAGGCACTGGGCTGCGAGCCCAAGGTGTTGGGCGGTCCACTCCCCGGCTGGCTGCCCCTCAGGAGGGAAAAGGAGGCTGTCTTCTCCCAGGAAGACTTGCAATGAGGCCCCACAGAGGAGTGCTCTGAGTAGACATGACCGGATGGCAGTGGTGGATGTCGCAGCACAAGGAGTCCTGGTGACACAGTGGTTGAGCGCTGGGTTGGTTCAGACCCACCAGCTGCTTGGAAGGAGAAAGGGCCTGGCACTCTGCTCCTATAAAGACTCTCACTGCTCCCACTACCTTCAAGGTCCTTCCAACGCCTCGCTACCGTAGGTAGAGTTTCCAAGGCTATGCTTCTTCCTAGGGCACAAGAGCCTCATCTTTTTCCTGAGGAGCAACCGATGGGTTTGAACCTCCGGCCTTGTGGTTGGCAGTCCAACACTTCCCTGACAGCACCGCAGCCCAGGAACACATAATCTCCCCTGTGCTGACATCGGCACTTCTCTCCCCTGCCCACCCCCCACTGCTCCTTCCCCCAACCTTTAGGGTGTGGGTCAGAGGGGGTGGAGAGGGGGTTTCTGCAGGGGCGCCCCTGGGAGGGAAGTGGGCACGCTGTGGGAGTGGAATCTAACATCCGACAGTTGTGGGTCTTCACTCTGAACTGTGATTTCTCAGCCATCCATCTGAGTTCAGTCAGTAGCAGTTAGACTGGTAGCAATTAGAAGTTGAGATGGGAAGAATTTAGTCTATTAGAACCTTTCTATGACTATCTTAAAAAAAAAAAAAAAAGAGCACCACAGGTGAATTGTATCACTGTGGCTGAAGCAAGATTAGGGAGGCCCAAGACCATGGAGGAACGAATGCGCCCCGAGCTGCACGGGAGCACGTGGCTTCTTTTCTCTGTAACCATCTCATTGGCACACAGTCGATATGCCATACAACTCAGTGGGGCAGTCCTACCAAGAGAACGGTGCCATCTTCACCACAATCAACTTTTAGAGCATTTTCTTCTTTCTTGTACTCACTGGTGTTAGCTCCCCCTATGCCCCCCACCTTCACTGCCACACCCCCAACAAACCATTAATCCAGTGACTGTCTATAAATTCACCCAACCCGGATCTCACATACCGAAAAATGCACAAAAACAAAAAGGCTAACAGCAATAACAAAATAAAATCGAGAAAAACCTGGTCTGAAAAGAGAGCTGAAACTATTACAACGGGAACAACTTTAAAATGAGCCCCAGGGGACATCAGATGACGTGGTGTGAAACTTTACCCTGCCTATATCTGTCACAGTCGGCCTGCCAGTGCACCCCGTCTGACAGCGGCGCGGCCGATCACGTGCCCGGCCCACAGTCAGAGGGCATCATTCACTGGAGCCTTCACCCAGAGGGCGGACTCCATCGTCCTTAAACACTGAAGACAGGGAACCCCGTCACTATGTCTGTGGCATGCCCTCCACTGAGCCATAAAGTGGTTACAGGAGTGGTCTTCCTACTTCAATTCGCGCTGCCCGGGCGCCCCGAGCAGTTTCAGCCTGCAGTCCCCACTCAGGTCAGCCGGCTTTCTGCCCACTTCTGCACCCTCCTGTCCTGCCTGGTTTGCTCTCCCTTCTGGCTTCCCGCTCTGGTCACACAATCTTCCTCTGACAAAAATGACTTGTCGTCTTAGGGCAAAATTGGGCCTTCTGGTTGTCAGCTTTTCATACTTCATGTGACAAGGGTGGGTGGACTTACTAGCCAGTGGTGGTGGGGGGGAAGCACATCCAGGCCCATACTTCTCACTCGTTCTGTTCACCCTCCTCTGCGGCTTCCTTCCTAGATCCAGGTGTTCATGATTCAGAAATGATCATCGTAGCCATGGGGTAGAGGAGGGAGGCCCCCTTGAAGATGCTGGACACCCGTCCTGCCCGGGGGGGGGAGGTGGAGACGCACCCTGGTCCGGCTGAGGCTCCTGGTCTGTGCCTTCCTTCAGCTGCTCCGAAGGCTGTCTCTACGGAAAAGTTCTATGCGTTTAGGAGAGGCATGGTGCGGAAGGGCGTCAGAAAGTTTTTGGGAAAATGGAAGTGGAAAGATAAGGCTCCCTCACTTGTGCCTTCAGCTGTTCTTCCTGGTACAGTCACTGCTTCTGAAATTGGGGTGCATCTTGAAGAGACATGTACATTTTGATATGGTGCTCTCTCTCCCCTTCCCTCCCTCCCCTCCCTCCCTTCTTCTGCATGACGGATTCCCCCAAAGACCACATCTCACCTTTCAGGACATACAGGAGAAATGACTACGCACAAGACAAAAGTCTTTTAGAACACGGAGCCCCTTGGGAGAGCACAACACAAAGACTCCCCAGGAATGGAGAAGTAGGAACAATGCGTGACCGCTGCGGGGCGGGGGGGAGAGGGGGAAAGGTAGGGAGCTGACGGGGAGGGCCCAACCCCTGCCTCATCATGTCTGTGATTTGTGGGTTTTTTCCTGTGGGGGTGACATATTTGAGCAAACATTTCCTAAAAGGATCCGTCGTACCATCCCTCCTCCACTTCTGAGGTCAAATATATTTGCATATTTATCAAGAGACGCTTTCTTGTCCCCTTGCGGAACTTGCTGACGTACAATCAGGCCATGAGAATAAAGCATTTTCCTCTTGCCAGTTGGTCTGGCCGCATCAGAAAGGGCGGCGGGGCGAGGTACCCCTGGAGAGGGACTGGCCGCACTTGGGTACACTCCGCTGGGGCTCCATCCGGGGCCGTCCACGCGCTGCACGGGCCATGACCCTGGGGCCTGGAAGCCATGAGACCACGGTGTCTGTGTGAAGAACACAGTTTGTCAGAGTGGCGGGGAGCTTGACCGGGCAAGGACTGGCCACCCAAGCCGAGATCTCCAAAGGACAACCGAAAAGCCTTCGGAAAGCACTTTGTCCGGAAGTGTGGCCCTCACGGCTCCCTCAGTTTCCCTGCCCCTCCCCCACCCCCACCTAAGGTGACCAGACGTCCCACTCTTCAACAATTTAACAACGTCCCGCGGTGTTTTAAAATTAAAATATATTACAATACTATTTTTGCGTTCTGTGGACATTTTTGTTGCTCCATACAGACCAAATTTTTAATGGGCAATGGTGTCCCACTTAAAATCTGGTCCCTTTACCCCCACCCCCAGTCATAGTTGCGTGGGCTCCAGGTGGAAGGTTGCCGAAGGGACGCTGACAACATGTCCTATTAGACTGCCAATCGAGAAAGCCGACCAGGCCCCGACAGTCTGTTCACAGAGCAGTCTGGAGAAAAAGAGGGAGACCGCCATCCTCTCTGTGCACCCGTGTCCCAGAAAGCATCACTCTCACGCTAGTCAAACACACACAC
>PVJH01036473.1:0-18756 GCA_004026705.1 Nesogale talazaci | reverse complement strand
TTTATTCCCACCTTTTCATAGATAATTATTTTTACATACATAGATGCCTGTGTTTAGACCTCTACAAGTGCTCTTTGCCTTCTCATTCCTTCTTCTATTTTCTTCTGCCATCCTCTGTCCCTCTTTTGTGGTCAGTGTTCATTTGAGCTTCATAACTTCCTCTATGTTACATTACACTTACTTTGGCCCTATTAGACCTCCCCTACTCTTGTCCACACCGATTGCATACCACTGGTTTTTCCCCACATCCCTGAGTCTGTCCATGCCCTCTTCCCCCCATGGCTGTTAGGAACCTTCGGTCCAGTTGTTCTCTCCTCTGGACTGTCTAGCCAGGAGTGCTCCCTTCTTGATTTGGTCCATTTTGGGGACTCAGACCATCTTGCTTCCCTGCTGTGTGTCTCCTGAAATGTCCTTTGTCACTGTCTGTAGGAAGATAGTGTGAAGGGTTCTATTGTTGTTTGCCCAGTCCCCCTTGTGGCTTAGGTCCCCGCAAGAGCATAGTCCTCTGAGCATCGTGGGCAGGAATTGGAACAGCATGGGGACTGAACCGACTCTCCTGCTCTTCTTCCAGAGGAATCACCTTTTGTAACCAAGTTAAAAGCAAATCAACAAGAACCAAGAAAAAATAATAATAATAAATGCTGGAAAGAGTGACAAGAGATTATAACCGGATACACTGTTGATGGGACTTTAAAATGTGGAACCCATGTGAAAAGTGATATAGCGCTTCTCCAAAGAGTGGCAGTAGAAATTCCATTCTGACCCAGCAAGCCCTCTTTAGGTAGTTGGAGGAAGTAAGAGCCATCCCACGAACAGACAGTTATGTGCACACCCATTTCCTCACGATGTAGCAGTATTCGATTTGCATTTAATTGATGGTTTATGCTAGTGTGTTTCACCCAGTTATCAAAAATTTATTTTTGTTTTTATATCTCTTAGTAAGTGGTCTGGATATGCTACTCTGCTCACTGGTTTGGCAGCAGTTAGGTGCTTCTCACACATCTCCTCCTGTGAGAAAGGATGGGCATGGGCGTAGGGTTCTCTGTTCATTTCTCAAGTAGAGTTGCTGAGGTTTCCCTAGGCTGTCATTGGTTAACATCTGTCATGGGACAAGTGGTACAGGTGTGGTGACATTCATCAAAGGGGTGGGGCGGCTGAATGTGTGCGCCTGGTTCAGTACTGTGGGTGCGGTTCCTGGCTCTGGCTGGGACATAGCAACATCAAATGTAACAAAAAAGAATAAACAAAAGGAAAGAGAGTGGGGGAAAGTACAAGAGAAATAGAAGGTGACAAACACAAGAACAAAGGGAGGGAAGAACAAAGAGGGGGGAAATGGAAGCAATATCCGAGGAATCAAAAGGAGGACAAAAGCAGAGGAAGCGAAGAGTATGCCTGTGGAGCTGCAGCAGCGGACCAGCAAGGTCATGCCTCCCACCTCAGCTAGCGCACAGTCCGTGTGGGGAACTTCTCACCAGCCGATAGATGGATGGGAGTTGAGGGTAATCTGACTTCTGATCATTAGGAGTATGTGAAGAGTAACAGGAAAATCACATATTTCTTGTCCCCTTGCCTAAGTGGGGATGCTAACGCTGTCTTGGTAAGTGTAGGCAGCCCTCTGTTCACTTCCTGAATTAGAACATTGTACACAGTCATTCAAAAGGATTGGGCTGTGCCTGGTCAGTGAAAACTTCTTCTATGCTCTCTCCTGTGTAGCTGTTTTTATTCTTTATCCTTTTCGTTAACACTTAAAGTTTCAAGATTGTTGTCCTTATCTATTTCTTTTCATTACATGAGTCTTTGTTTTAGACTTTCTAGGTAGCATGTCTGCCTAGTCCATCTTTTTATCAGAAGCCACTAGCCACTTTACTTCCGTACCTTAACTTATATCCTGCAACCATTTAATGACCAGATCCAGGAGTTATTGTAGGTTTGTATTTTTGTGGGGTTGGGGGTGTGGGTGTGGTGTGGTATGTGTGTGGTAGATTTCCTCTACCACCCAGTCATAGCATCCAGAGCGAAGACATTTTATTTTTCCTTACTTTGTTTCAATATGCATATGTTTTGTTTACTTCTTGTTTATTTGCTAGGAATTATAGTATGAAGTTAATAAAAGTGATGAGATGGGATAACTGTCTCTGGTTCCTAGGTTTGGGTGGGGATAGACGGGGGCTAATCTGTTTTCTTACCATTAGATATGATGTTAATTGCAGGTTTTTTGTGAATGTACCTTATCAAGTTTAGGAAGTTTCCCTTCTATTTCTATTTGCTGAATGCTTTTATCATGAATGAGCTTTGAATTTTTTTCAAATGCTTTTTCTGCATCCATTAATATGGTCATAGTTTTCTGCATTAGGCTGTTGCTATCAAGAATTACATTAATTCATTTGCAAATGTTGAACCAGCCTTGCATATCTGAAATAAATCCCATTTGCTTACAGTGTAAATTCTTTTTATACATCATTGGATTTAGTTTGAAAATATTTGATTGAGAATCTTTGCATCTATGTTCATGCAAGATTTGGGGCTAATATTTTCCTTCCTAGTATTTTTTTTGGGGGGTAGGGTGCATCTTGTTTTGGTATTTAGGTAACAAAGCCTTCATAAAATAAGTTAAGAGGTCATCCCATTTTCTATGTTCTGGAAAGGTTTGATAATGATTGATGTTAATTTCCCTTTAGCCATTTGGTGGGATCCACCAGTAAAACCAACCATTTTGGCAATAGTGGACATTCTAACTTCCTACTGTGCCTCTTCCTTGACCTCCATGCTGAGTGTGAGTGGAAGTTTTAGCTTCTCTTGTGGTCGCTACTGCTATGATAGTAAGGTGGAGGTTGCTTTTTTCATGCCGTCCAGGGATAAAAGTCTCTTCTCAGTGTTCTTCTATTTTTTAAAATAGTTTTATTGACATATACTTCACATAATACAATGTAATCATTTGGTCATAGAAGATTTGTGCATTTGTCACCACAATCAATTTCAGAACATTTTCTTCTCACATGATTATTTGCTCCCCATTTCCCACCATCTTTCTCTGTCATGCCCCTATGCAGTTACTGCCTTTTTCACCTACTTATCCTGGATTGCTTATACATAAACTCATACAAGGCAAAGCACAATCGTGCAAACTCAGAAAAAACAGACAGACAAAACACAAACCCAATAGCAATGACTCTCAGACAAAAAACGTGGATGAATCTCAATTAAAGAGAAAACAGAAAATATTACAGACAGAAACAACTTTAAAAGCAGTTAAAAGGGGTATCAAATGATAAAGTATTACATTTTAGCCTAATTATATCTACCATAATTAACTCTACCATGCTTTCTGACAACAAAATATCTTTAGAGAAGATTCACCAGACACTTAATCCATTGGGGATCTTAAGTATGGATTTTAGGTTTTCACGGTCATTCATTTATAGCCTCATGCAAAAAGGGTGTTCACAATCTAAGCTCTGGTATTATTCCCTCCATTGGACTTGGGTTTTATTATTTACAAATCTTGTATCTCAGGCTGGTGTGCTTCTTCCATGTGTACGTAGGTTATGCCTCACGTAGATGGTTGTGTGATGACAAAACCTTAAGAACCCAGATGCTATTCTTCCTAAAACCCGGCACCATCTGGTTTCCTCACTGCACTTCATTATAGCACCCACAGCTTCAGGGATCTCTTTATGAGGGTGAGCATTGAGCAGGGATGTGTCGTAAGAACTAGCTTTTCTCAGATTGGGGCTATAATTGTTAGCATAAAATCCACTCATATCTATGGTTTATACATATATCCAGTTCATTTTAGAGACATCATTATCATTTCATAATACAGAACATTATAAATCATCCCCTGGGGCATAATTTAATTCTACTGATAGAGTCATTCATTTAGTCAATGGTATAGAATTTAAAATGCTGCTGAGAAAAGGAAATTACACAAGTATAGGCTGGCTTCAGACTGAATACATGAAATGATGTCTTATACAGATTAAATTCTTAAGTGACTAGATAATATCTACAGAAAGCTTCTCAACCTTTTCTGACACCACATAGCAAGAGTTATAGGGTGCCTCCTTAGGTATTAGGTGAATGTCCGAAAGACATGGACCATTATTGGCTTGGCTGATAAGGTGGCCCATGTTTTTTGTTTGTTTGTCTGTTTTCTGTGGTGTTTGGTTGGAGTAGAGTGATGATGACCTAAAATGTTTCTTTCTTGCTCAGAAGCACTTAGCCCTTTGCCAAAAAGTGTGGACTTTTGTTAATTTTTTTTTTGAATGAATGTGTTGGTGTTTCCATCTTGCCTGGTTCTTTGCCCTCAAATCTAAGATCCACGAGGCAGGAAGAAAACCCAAGAAACCACTTTGTTGATCCTTAGGCCCTGCATTTCTTACGAGGTTTGCTTTCTTCACTCTACCCATCAGAGTTTTCTTACTTTTTCTTTATATAGAATATAGAGTTTTTAGCAAATACTCCTTTAGTTTATGTCTTTTGTTGGGTTCTTTATGAGCAGTACTGCAGACAAGGATTAGAGTGCAACTCTTTTTTGCTATGAGTTAATGCTCTCAGTAAAATCATGTATGAGGACCAGGGGGCAAGTCCAGGGCAGGCGAATGTGATAGGTTTGTTGTGCCAATATGGCCTAAAAAGATAGTTAAGTCTGTTGTGACTACATGGACAATGAACACACAAGATCAATTGAAGGACGGAGCTAGAAAGGGCTAAGGGAGCCCTGCTCTTGCTCTCTTGCTCTTGGGTCTTCGGACCAGCTGGCTGCCTTGTTTGTCCTGTGCCTTGACCTTCCAGCAACACTAGCTGTGAGACACCTAGTCATGGGCTGTGTAGCTGTGAGTTGAGGTTCCTTCAAGCCCTGCTCTGCCATGCTCCTGGAATATACATCTCTTGAGCTAGGGACTGTTGGACTCTGTGATCTGGCTGACTGTTGGTGACCTGCTTTGCTGTTTGCTGCTTGTGACTGGATAGTCTGAATTGCTCTACAGAGGACTACTCAGCAGCCCTCAAGACTCCAACGACTGCCAGTCTCATAGCTGTCTCACGCAAGTGAGTTGCACCAAGCCATTTGTATTGCTTTACAGATTAGTTAACTGTTTACTTCTTATCTTATAAATCCTTCTATCTATATAAATCTATACAAAGAATTACTAGTGTCCTGGTTTTGTTTCTCTAGAAAACCCTGTCTAACACAGGGAAGAACTTGACAAAGATGTAATTTCAGAAGTGTAACCTAAGTCTATATGGCAGTCATGTATTTATGTCAATTTCATGATTGGAAGTCTAGGGGTGGAGTCTAGCCTGTTAATATGGAGACAGCCATTGAGTAGTCAATGTGTGGGCATGGCTTTCTCCTGAGACTTCTGGGAAATCTCACGATATTTCCCTCATGGAGATGAGAGGCCATCTCCCCAGTTGTTGGGAGTTAGTCTCCTAGACAATGAACTACAGACAAGACAAAATTGCAGCATCTGAGAAGCTGGAGGAGCCGGAAGAGAAGTCACATGGCCTTACCCTGATGGAACCAGACGTCTGAAGCCAGGAAAGCCACAGAGAGATCCCTGCCAGTGCTGAGTTGCTTCTACCACCACTGGATGTTATTGCTGGACTCTGAGCCCTGGAAATGAGGAGTCATGAGGGGACCCCTCCAAGTGCCGGCACTCTGCACCCACTGGCCTGTGACTTCATGAGTCAGAAAGAGACATTATGGGCTAATATCGGACTTATGACTTTGAACTGGACTGGGATGCTTTCTCAATGTTTCATTCCTCATATATATAAACCAAACCCTTATATCCATATGTGTGGCTATGCATTTGTTTCTCTAGTCTACCTGGATTAACACAGTCTAACTGCAGAGAGAGCTCCAGAGCATTAATGGCCCCATAGTTGTCTTACCCAGAGTTAAGTGGGCATCTGTGAGGCATTGGTTATGAGTTTCCCCTGGGCAAAGGAGGTGGGTTGTGTGACCTCTCAAGTATCTCCATGGGAGGTTCTTTTGGAGCAGGTCGCATGTGTAAAGGTTTAGCAGCCACTGCTCACAAAAGCTGGGAGGTAAAGTCATCTGTTACTTCTTATTTATTCAGCCAAAATGGTACCAGTCTCTGAATTTAAAATTGTATAACTACTACAGTATAGACACTATATTCAGATACCGTAGAGAATGAGATAGTATGGCATGTAGATGAATGGACTTTGCAGTCTGGTGGAGAAGACAGGGTTGAAGTAAAATATCACAAAAATTGTTGTTCATAGCCACCATTGAGTCAGTCCTTACTTGTGGCAACCCCATGCACAACATCATAGAATGCTTTCTTGGTCCTGCAGGTCAGATTTTTGAGATCCATTAGATATTCATTGGCTGGCCTTTGAAATCAGAACAACAGTATTTTGTCCCTCAGATGCCTTAGTCTTAAAGCCACAGTGAAGCCTGATCAGCATAATAGCATTGCAAAGTCCACATGGCAGATGGATTGTGGTTGCACATTAGGTGCATTGTTTGAGAATTAAAACCAACTCTCTTTCATGGAAGGCAAGAATTCTTCTATTGAACCACTCGTGAAATTTAGAGTTAAATTATTTTTAATGCCTATAAAAGTGCTCTGATAAAATAGCATATATTTATAAGACTATGTTGCAGAGACACTTGACCTACCCAGACAAGGTAGGAAAGACATGCCTAAGGACACTACTTTTGAACAAAAAACTCATGAATAAATATATTTCAACTAAGATAGTGGTGAAAGGAAAGTAGTAAGGGCAAGGATCTTGTGCGGGTTATACAGCACATTCTTTTAAGGAGAACATTTGAGTGTTCCTACCCAGCAGAAAGTCAGGGGCAAATGTTGGGTGAGTGTATCACACAGGGATTGGCACCAAAAATGCAATATAGAAAATCATTTCCAAGTTCAGTGGTTTCAAATAATGAACATTTCTTTTCTCCATGACAGTGTGAATCAGTATTTAACACTGGGTTCAGCTAGGCAGTAATCTTCTCAAGACAAGATTCAACTCATCTACATGTCTGGGAACCTGCTGACTCATGGCTGATGTAGGTTGACTTTGTCTGGGAGACCAGAGCAACTTGTCTCTGAGTTCCATGTGTTTCTTCCAGTAGCTTCATGGGGGCATATTCTCATCCCAATCCAACAAGAGCAATATAAGACCAAAAGTAAGCAAGCACATTTTAGACATTAGTTTGCATTATAGCTATGAACATCCCATTGACAAAAGCAAGTCACACGAACAAACTCAGAATCAAGTCAGTGGACCAACTCCGAACCAATCCACTGTACATATACGAGGAGGACCTTTTGTTGTATATATTTTTCCCACTAGGTGAGCATCTAGCAACTCACTCTGAGTCAGGTCCCTCTGGGACTTTCTCTCTGGTCACAGTGAATTGTTTCCTGAAAGTAGCTTCACTATTTTTTGGTGATGGTTGATATAAAAGAATGATGTGTGGCTGTGAAATTTGTTTCCTGCTCAAGAAACATGCTGCAGACTCTGTTGTGATGTTGGACACAGCTTATACAGACAGTACTATGGGAAAAACTCAAGTATACAAGTAGTTTTCCCATTTCAAAAAAGGTGAAATGTTGAATGATGATAAACCTTGTTCTGGACTTCCGTCTACTTCCCAAATGGAAGAAAAAGTTAGCTCATAGTGCATTTAGAATTTCTTTTACCAGGTCAGACTGTTAATCAAGCTTTATATTTAGAAGTTCTGAAAAAATAGTGTAGCAATGTATGACAAAAAAGGCATGATTTGTGGCAGATGGGGCACTTGTTTTGCCACCACACCAATGCACTTGTTCATGCTGCCACCTCAGGACACTATGTTTTGGCAAAAAACCGCATGCCTAACACTTGTCCTATGTTCTGTACTTTTTGTACTGACCTCACTCCATACAACTTTTTTTTGTTTCCACAATTTCAATGGGACATGAAAGGACAGCAATTTGACAATGGAAAAGAGATGAAGAAAATATGAGGAACGTGCTTGTCAGCCATCCAAGCAGATGAGTTTGAAAAATGTTTCCAAGAATGGAATCACAGATTAGACAAATGTATTAAGCATAATAAATGTACTTTGAACTATTAAGCATAATAAAGAGTACTTTGAAGGTGATAAGGTTGTTTTGTAAAAACAGTTTTAAGTAGGAAGCATTGGGGGCGGGGAGAGTGTTTTGGCTGGGGATATCTCCTGCTACTCTGCTTCTTGATAACACAGCAACTCTGGTGGCAGAAGGACTAAAGCAGTTGGCTGCTAACCAAAGGCTGGTAATTTGAACCCACCAGCTTCTCTGTAGAAGAAGGAGGTGGCAGTTCACTTTCATAAAGGTTACAGCCTTAGACCCCATACAAGGGCAGTTGTACTCTGTCCTACAAGTTTATGGGTCAGAATAGACTTAAACACAACAGGTTTCAATTTTTTTCTTGACAATCAAATCAAATCAGTTGCTGTCAATTCAATTCTGACTCATGGCACGTCTCTGTGTTTTAGAGTATAACCTTCAGAGGATTTTCAAGGTTGAACTTTCAGAAGTACTTCACTAGGCCTGCCTTTCAAGGTCCTGCTGATTAGGTTTGAACCATCAATCTTTCATTTGGTAGCTATGCACATAGCTGTTTGTGCCACCCAGAGTAGATACTTAAGCAAAAGACATGGATACTGGAATAAAAATTGGGTCATTAATGCAATCAATCTGAAACATAAAGGTGAGTAGGGGCAGATCATTTTGAATTATCTAGGTCCTGCCAGATTTCACAAGGCCCATCCAGTTGCCTATTTTCAAGTCAGTAGTAAAAATCTGCAATATCTAGATTTCCAGTCTTCCCTTAAAAATAACCCACCCATCTATTTTCCTTTCTTAACTACAAGCTGCACTGTACATATTCCACATAATCTCTGCTTCAAGACATCTGTAATTGCCATATTCATGATTCACAGTTTTTATTTCCCTTCTCATACTATGAGACTTTGCATTTAGTTTACATTTTGCATTCATGTGAGAAACTCAAAATGATTTATACTCCATGCATTAACTAAGTTGTCAACCACTCCTTTGAGATAGTTATGTATCACAATAGATGGTAGAGAGCTCTATAATAAAAAAGCATAATTACCATTTATAGGTGCAGCCTACAGAGGCACCAAGAGGTTCTTGAGAACAAGACTAAGGCTAAGCAATCAGTTCTGAAATCCTTTACTTGTAGAGGAGACACCGGTCTAGTCACTCTGTGTTCTGTTTGTGTATAGTTTCTACTTCTATCCAGATGTAGTGAAAGTGAATTCTTTAATTTGGCTCTTTTAGTCCATCTCTAAATCAGTGGTTCTCAACCTGTGGGTTGTGACTCCTTTGGAGGTCGAATGACCCTTCTGTTGCCTGATTCATAACAGTAGCAAAATTACAGTTATGAACAAGCAACGAAAATAATTTTATGGTTGGGAGGTTTCCATAGCATGAGGAACTGTATTAAGGGAGGCTGGCATTAGGAAAGTTGAGAACAACTGCTGTAAATCATAACAAATGATTTTTCCCTACATTGGTCTGGTAAGAAGGTGGGGGGAGATATGAATAGGATTCACTTGTGAATAATTCTGAGCAGGATTCCTTGGAATACCACCCTAACATGTATAAAATGAGCCCTATGAAAAGCAGGAGGAGGGATCGCATGACCAGGAAGAGCCAGATGTAGGTAAAATGTGTCCTCTGGACATAAGAGTCCTGTGCAATGAGTCACCTGGATCCAAAGGACAGCTATTCCATCAGATAAGCAGAGTCGCAACAGGGCCAGTAGCTTGAACAGAATGATGGACTTCCCGACCTACTGAGCAAGTTCAGTGCTTTTGTGTTTGCAGAGTAGGGTGCATTTTGGCACTTAATTGGGGAAGCTGGACTTGCTGACCCATGGAAGTGGAGCTGACTTTTTGGGGGCTGAGGTTTACAGCAGAATGGTAAGCCCCTTTGGACTTTTATTAGTAGACCTGAAACTTAACATGTCCTATTCAACAACTACCCTGAGAATTTCTCACTGGCATTAAAACTTGTTAACTTTCTAACACCTTTAATCATGATTTTTTCTGTGAATTTTTGTGTAGTCATTGCAATGGATGTAAGAAACGAGATAAATTCATAAAACATTAATTAAGTCACTACATCAGAGATTAGAAAACAAAGCTATTTCATGCTGCTTTCCTCAAATGCCATCAAACTAAGGGACCCTGGATTGCTTTTTTAAAGAAAAAGAAAGAGACAGGGGACAAGACACATACAGTCCTTAAAGTATACATGCAATATAAGATGCATTCCATTGTATACAGGAATGTATACACTGGATACATTCCATTATATATAGGAATTATACATACAGTATATTTTATAGATGAATAAAAGTCAATTCGTCTTCAGTATCTCACTGACCTCTATGTCTAAATATATTGCAAAACAAAAAAAAGTACAAGAACCTGTGACTCCAGTTACAGGTACTTGAATGAAAACAACCAAATAATATGTATTTAAAGCAATAAATGAAAACCTCAAATGGACATAAAGCTTGTTTCTGATGTCATTAGCCTTTGAAATCTCAGTAAGTTTTCCCCTGGTGGATTTGTATACTTTAATGTTAAAGGTGGTCTGCTAGATAATTAACTCGTAACCACTTGCTCTTGTATTGATTAGAACTGCTGGTGGAACTCTACATATATGAGTATGTCAAAGTAGAACTATGTTGCATAAGGCTTTTAATGGTTGCTTTTTTTTAAGCCAATTGCCAAGACTTATTTCTGAGCACTGCAAACTTTTGGTTAGCAGATAAGTCTGTTAATCACTTGCTCCACCTTTTGCTTAGAAAACTTGGTTAAAATCACTGTGGCAGATTAATTTCATCATGAAATCATGATTTTTTTAAGCTCAGTTGCCTATTAATGGAATTAGAAAACTGAACACCATAGATCTTATTCCCTCCCCCCCCGCCAAGCACCATAGATTATACCTGTTCAAACTCTAAGAATATTTTGAATTATGCTTATTTAGATTGTATGTACAGAAAATTTACCTGTTTGAGAATAGAATTTAAGAGTCATCGGGAAGAAGGGAATGTAGAATGAAGGACTCTCTTCATATTTACTGTGTTTGGCTTCTTAGTTATATGGAAAGTGGGTCATTGGTCCTCTCTCATGGACAACTTACATGACATCACATGTGAAACTTTCTCTTGTTCATGATTTTAATGAAACCATGTCACAGAGTTCAATTGTCATTCTATCCCATAATCTCTCTATCTCTTGTTCCTGGAGCACATTTGCTCTCCAAAAAAACTGACTACTCCAATTATTCCATTCTGGTTGAGAAGAAAGGGGGTGCGGGTTGGTATTACATACCAACTTACTAAGAAACTATGTAAGAAACTAGTAAGACTTCTATGTTAGAATGTTGTGGGCTACTTGTCATAGAATACTTTTATTAGCGGTAGCTAATCAATAAGGAACTTACTCTCACAAAGCAAAAGTTGGAAGGCCAGTCAGTTCTGAGATTGTTTACTCAGGGATTTAGCAGCGCCCTGATTAACTTCTCTGATTCCTACGACTTTGTCCTTTTGATCACAATCTGGCTGCCCGAATACCAAGTCTCAGATCTTCAGTTGACATCCAAAGACAGGAAGGGGCATGTTGTGATCCCAGGAGTAAAGTAAATGTTTCTAGAACACTGAGCAAATTCACCTATCTGTCTTCTGGCAAGGAGAGCAGGATTACTTGATTCTCAAATTAACAAAGTTTTAGATCTCTCAGGGGTCCTCAAACTACCGCCCACAGGTCACATGCAGCCTGCCGAGGACATTTATTCAGTCCGCCGGGTGTTTTTGCCGTGCTGCCTATCCTGCTTAGCAGCCGACTCGTCTCGGGCCCGCAGTGAATAGTTTTTTATAAGTAGAGTCTGGCCCTCCAATGGTCTGAGGAACAGTGAACTGGCCCCCTGTTTAAAAAATTTCAGGACCCCTGATCTATGGTATTATTTCCTTGTATTTTTGTTTTTATCTTCTCATTTTAAAAATCTATTTAGCTAGTGGTTAACTTCTCATAGTATTTTTTATATTAAATATATTTTAATTTATCTTCAATTATATTTTAAATTCCATATCACTAATTTTCCTATATTTTCTTGTCATTGCTGCTATGTTTTAAATTTTTTTCAATCATCTAATGCAATCATCCACTACTGGGTTAGTTTAAGGAATTATTCAGGAGAGATTTGTTTTCAAATATGTGGTTTTTTGAAGTATATTTTAATTCTTTACTTCCAGATTAGTTTCATGATTGGTAATATAGACATTATACTATTAAGCCTTGGAATTTATTGACATTTCTTTGTGACATAACTAATTACTATAAAGAACACATTGGTAGTTGAAAGAATCTATTGGTACAGAATTCAGTATATTACTAATATTAATTGATCAAGCATATTAGTTCTGTTTTTAAATTTCTCTTCTTAAGTTTCTATATTCTTGATCTATGCACTTTAGTTGAGTTGTGTTAAAAGTTTCAATGTCTGTCTTTATGAGGCAATGTTTTGATATGTGTATGTTAATAATTATAATATTTTATTATATAATTAATAGTGTTATTATATATTATTAAGTGGTCCTGTGTTATCATTGCTGGTGATCTTCTTTACTTCTAGTAATGCTTCTGGACTTAGGTTTTAGACTATATATATCTATTGTGCAAATGTTTTCAAAGCAGATCTATAATTGCATATATTTCTTCATTCTTACTTTCCTCTGTCTACAAAAGATATCAGCAACAGGTAAGGTGACTATGTGTCTAAGTTTACAAGGGTGATCTTGGTTTATAACTTTTATCCCTGTATCATTAATAGCAGCCTCAAGATCTCAACATTGTCTTGATTTTTATGAAGAATTATATGTTGTTGTTAGGTGGCATTAAGTTTTTTTCAACTCCTAGTAAATCTATGTACAACAGAACAAAATCCTGCCAGGTTCTGAGCCTTCTCACAACTATTGTTATGTTTGAGTCCATTGCTGAATTATTTGGTTACTCTAAGAATAAATAATTACTAATATGTATTGCCAGATCTATGATCAACAGCTTATATGCTGTCTTATTTCACTCTCACATCTACCCCATGATGTATGCTATTCTATTATGCAATACATAATTTATTTATTAGATGTTAAATTCTCACCATGTGCCGATGAAAGGGAAATCAGTTTTGCAATATTGAACATGGTCTTCCATTGCTCTCCTCTGGCTCATATCTGTTTTCTAAATCTCTCATCTGTAGCTGCTGGCGGGTGGCTTCGGAAGTTCTGAGTTCTGGCATGTAGGTAGCTTTGTTCACTAATGCTGCAAAACTCCTCCTTCCCTCTGAATGGCAAGAGAAGATAAAGGAGCCAGTCCTGCAGCCCCTTGGGGCTCCATATGTAAGTTTCTCTAAAAGCTCCTGAAGCTTCCTCCCTCTTGCTTCACTCTCATAATTCCCCCCATATTTGGAGGCAAATTTCAAGTTCCTGATTCTTGTATAACCAGATATACCTTAAACTTAAAAAGTAAAATAATGAGTTCAGTAGATAAAAGCTTTAATCTTATGCATCTTGAAATTGAGCAGTAATGAAGAGATTGAGTTTTCGAAAAGCTAAGCTACATGATCAAGGTTATGGTCCTAGTGAAAAATTTGAACTTTAAGGCAGTGTTACAACCACTACCTCTTGTAGTTTTTGTAATGATATAAACACACCCTTTCATTGCCATCAAGTCAATGTCACCTCATAACAATTCGATAGAAGAGGGTACAATGGCCCCCGTGAGTTTCTGAGGCTGCAATTCTTTACTGGAGTAAAAATCTCTATCTTTCTCTGGTGGCGTGGCTGGTGGGTTTGAACTGCTGACTCTGAGTAAGTAGCCCAGCACATAACCACTACCCCACCAGAGTAATTGCCAATATTTTAACTGCATCTCACTGATACGAGCATTTCTATAAGCATTACAGATATCAGTATGCATAAACTTTTAGTAGCAGACTAAAATATCTCACCCAACAATGTGATTTGATGAAAATATTTGATGGTGAATTTTTTAATATTAATATGCTCTATCATTTGCCCTAACAATAATTCTATTGAAATTAAGCAAAATAATCTTATTTAGAAAGATTGGTCTGGTATAATGACTGCTTGCCAAAGGCATGAGAGTCTTTGCATGGGATTTTTATTAACATTGATTTTTCTTTTCCATTCTCTTCTAACAATTACATCTTTTTTGCCATTGTATAGAACATGCAGCTACCACCTTTCAATTTTTCATACTGTGGTGGCTTGTGTGCTGTGATGCTGGAAGCTATGTCACTGGTATTTCAAATACCACAAGGTCACCCAGAAAGAACAGGTTTCAGTAGACGGCAAAGAAAGAATAAACTGTCCACTTTTGAGGAATTAGTCACTGCATATCTTATGGATAGCACCGAAACATTGTCAGATGCAAAAAACTCATTTTAGAATAGAATAGAAGCAAAATATTGTTAGAGATCATGTCAGAAGTTGAGGCCCTCAAATCAGAAGTCATTCAAAATAGGTCTGAGGAAAGACTGTCTTCTTTCAGTAGAGTTGGCCATCATGACTTAAATGGAGTTAGAGTCTGCAGGAATAAAGACTTTGGGACCTTCACTTGCTGATGAGGCATACGTCAAAGTAAGTAGAAATAGCTGAAAATAATCAAAACCTTAAATGCACAAAGTATGAATTTAGAAAAATTGGAAGTTGTCAAAAATGAAGTCGAATACATAAAGATCAGTATTACAGGCATTAGTGAGTTGAAATGAACTGGTATTGGCCATTTTGAGTCATAAATTCAAGAGGAATGTCATCAGTTCTATTATGATGGAATACTGATGAAAATTCTAAGGAAGCACCAGAAAAACTCACTTTTCTATGCCAGGAAATTTGGAAGGCCAATTTACTGGAAGAGATCCATCCATATGTGTACTCATTTCAATGGGACGTGAAACAACAAGGTGAAAACTAGAACAATATCATTAAGCAATAAAAAATTTGCTGACAATCATTCAATATTGGTTGCAGCAGTACCTTGACAGGGAACTATCAGAGACCCATACTGGATTCAAGAGAGGACTTGGAACAAGGGAACTCATAGTTAATGTCAGATGGATCTTGGCTGAAAGTGGACAATACCATAAAGATATTTGCTTATGTTTTATTGATTATGCTAAAGTATTTGACTGTTTAGATCATAACAAACTATGGATAGCCTTGAGAAGAATGATACTTCCATGACACTTCCTTTTGTGTATGTAGACCTTGTACATACATCAAGAAGCACTTGTGCAAACAAAACAAAGAAATATTGCATCATTTAAAATTAGGACAAGTGTGTATCACAGCTATATCCTCTCACCCTACTTATTCAATCTGTATGCTAAGCAAATCAACAGAGATTCTAAATTATATAAAGAATTTGGCATCATGATTGGAGGAAGGATTGTTAACCTGCAATATGCAGATGACACAACTTTGCTCAGATCAAGAAGATTTGAGGCACTTGCTGACGACAATCAAGAATGGCAGTGTGAATTACAACACAATATAAAGAATACAAAAATCTCACAACTGAACTAGCAGGTAGCGTCATGGTAAAAGGAAAGAAAGATTGAAGTTGTCATGGATTGTATTTTCCTTTGGTCCACAATCAATGCCCAGGGAAGTAGTAATTGATATTAAAAGACATGTTGCATTAGGTAAATCTCTCGCACAAGACCTCTTTAAAATGTGGGAAAGCAAGAAAGTTATTTTGAGGATGTATTTGAACCCATTGACGGTATTTTCAGTTGCCTTATATGCATGATAAAGTTGGACATTGAATAAGGAAGACAGAAAAAAATGGATGTATTTGAATATACCAATGACTGCCACAATAAAAAAAATCTGTCTTGGAAGAAGTACAGCCAGAATGTACCTCAGCAGCAAAGATAACAAGACTTTGTGTCACCTATTTTGGACATATTGTCAGGGGAGACCAGTTCCTGAACCAGGACACCGTTCTTTGAACAGTCCAGGGGCAATGAAAACAAGGGCAGCTTTACCAAGATGGAGTGATACAATGGCTGCAAAGATGTGCTCCAACTTCTGAACAACTGTCAGAATCATGCAGCACCAGGCTGTGTTTCATGCTGTTGCCTGTGAGGTGGCTAGGGGTTGGAGCCATGAGCTTGGTAACTAGCAACCAACAGAACATGCAAAGGTAGCCCTTTTAGTTCTGTCATTTTACATCACTGTTTTTTACAAACCACAAAATGTGCAGAATTCAGAATATTCATTAATAATGTAACAATGTTGATTATAAAACATTGAACATCAACACATAGAAAAAAATCAAAAGCTGTTTAGAAAGAGAAAAATGCATCCTTTACTATTTATCAAATTTTCTAATCAGAAGATTGCTGAGAACATGGAATTGTTGACAACAGTATTGTATCTGCATGACAGTTCCTTTAGAAACTTTCTAAAGGAGATTAAAGTACTGATCATCAGCCCCAAAGTAGTACAAAAATGCTTTTCCAAGTACTTAACATTTCATTTCAACTAATGTAATGTTTATAGCATCTTGTTATTTTTGCATTGTTCAATATGCTTTTATTGTTTTATTTGGTTATACTTTCTTCCCACTAACTTACTGAAATGAATAAATGACTAGGAATGGTTCAATCTTAAAAGTGGTAATGGACAAGTAAAATTAATTATTTTAAGTTATTTATAATAGTTTAAGATAAAATGATCAAAATGAAGAGTAAACTCAGAATTTCAATTTTTTAATCTTCAAGCACAGTAAGTAGTGTGCTGGGAAATGAATTGTGTTTCTTTCAGAATAATGATGCAAAATAAAATTTCCAGAACAAATTGATGAATTGTATTGGTAAGTGCAGAGAAGAAGAGAAAACTGCACAGGTATCATTCAGAGTAACATAGGCATCATCCAGAGTTGGTGAAATATGTTCTTGGAGAGAAAGTTGTGTGTGCTTCTCGCATAATTCCTTCTCTAATCAACATTGATGGCCTTGATATAATAAAAGAGGCACCTGTGTATGAACATAAAGCACTATTGTATGAGTTGGCAGGTGATTTGTACCAGTTTGATAACAGCAGGGATTTCTTAATACGTGTGTAATATACTTAAGAGAGAGAATTCTAATGACTTTTTGCTTTGTTTACTATTGAGAATCCATTCTACTGAAAAGGTATTTTAATTGGTTAATGGTCACTGGAAAGCTATGAAGTAGAAGAGAATACATATGTTAAAATCAGTCCAGGGACGAGCCCCGGTGGTGTAAGTGGTTTTGTGCGGGACTGTGGCCCGCAGGCTTGGCGGTTCAAATCCAGTGGTGGCTCTCAGGAGCGGCACTGGGTAGTGCCCATGACCACCAGAGGAAGCAATGCCCCCCCCCCAAAAAAAAAGAAAGGAAATCAGTCCAGAGAAGCAGTAACAATATATGAAAAATAGAGGACTTGGAATTTATGCTGCTGTGTATGATTACCAGTGTGCCATTGCTTGAGTTTAGGAAATAGCTGGTCATCAATAATGCATGTTTGTCTCCAGACCTTCATTTAGTATTAAAGAAAAGTAAAAAAAAAATAACAATACTATTATATCATGGTAATTTATTTTTAACTCTTCACAGAATACTTTGCAAAGAGATGTGTACTGGTTTAAAATTGCATTTTTTTCACACTGAAGTACACCTGTTGTTGAAGGAGGCGATGCTTGCATGGGCTTTTATAATAAGAGATGAGACTTACAAAACATATTTCTTCATCACACTGGTGATGCCCATAAAGACTATTTTTGCGTTATTTCAATGGTTTGCTCAAGTGGCAGACTTTAGTGATATATTCTGAATCTTGAATGCTCACTCTCAAGGCTTCAAGAAAACATTGTAATTATTTTTTATTGCTGGAGATGAGCTCTCAAGATTTCTTAAGAACAGCAAATTACAGTGCAAACACCTAAGCCTTTGCAAGTTTGATTCATTTCAAATGCTTTGCTTCCTTCCCACTCTCTATGAATGTCATTGACATGTTACCGGGCATATTTTAAGTCTCCATTCAAGAGTTGCAACAGAAAATGAACAAATGCTTTCTACAGCTCGGGGAACCAGATGTATGGGATTTATTCACTATGATCTTTGGAGATAAGCATACAACCTTTCAGTTTTGAAAGTAATATGATTACTTCTCTTCAGATCAGAGTCAGTTGGCATAACTTTTGATGGTAAATCAGTCTTTTATCTGGGTCTATATTTGCTTTGCAAATATTTTATAGAAATAAAAAGTGTAAAAATAAACAACCCAATGTAGAAACGAGGAGACTGCTGACACATGGAAGGGATCACTACTGAAACCCCTGGCCAATATTCCCTTTCTTGTAACTCCCTTCTTGGTATGTTACTCTGGGGTTCACCCTTCTAATATTTAATTGTACTATCTTTTGCAGGTTGTTTATCCGAATTCTATCACAAGCCAATTCTAAGCTCCAGTCTGAACCAAACCCAACAGTATGAGCAGTTCATATCTCAGTGTCTCTAATCAACTCTGGAATCAATAATTATCTTTAGAAAGGAAGATATTGATTTGTGAGAACTAAGAAAAGATGTCAGCCCGGAGGGTCCAAGATGGCGCCGAGGTAAGCAGCCTAAACGGGGAGCTCCGGTAAGTTTGGTGTCC
>PVJH01036472.1:0-18774 GCA_004026705.1 Nesogale talazaci | reverse complement strand
ATACCTATATGTGTGTCTCTGAAATCTGTTCCTCTAGTCTACCTGGACTAACTCAACATGCATATGGGATATAAGGGAAAGGTTTATATACAATAGGAATGGAACATTTAGAAAGCATTCCAACCTAGTCCAGCACAAAGTCATTAATCTGATATTACCCCATATGTCTGATACCAATCTATAAAGTCTCTGACTCACGAAGCCAAAGGCCAGTGGGTGCATAGTCCCGGCTCGGAAGGGGTCTCCCATGGCATTCAGGGTCCATCAGCAGTATCCATTGGCGGTGAGAGCATCTCAGTGCTAGCAGGCGTCTTTCTTCAGCCTCAGAGGTCTGGTTTAATCACGGCAAGCCCCATGGAATCAGGATCGATCGGCATGCTGTAATCTCATCTTGTCACTAGTTTCTCTTGGAGACTCTGTCCAGTCTCCCTTCTCCAATAGGGAAATACTGTGAGATTTCCCAGAATTCTCTAGAGAAAGCCATGCCCACACAGAGGTCACATTGACTATCTCCAGATTAACAGGCTAGAATCCACCCCTAGACTCCCAATCATGAAATTGACATCAAGTACATGACTGCCACAATGTCTATGAATTTGTTTCTCTACCCGGACTAACACATGGGTCTAATCACAACTACATGGACAGCCTCCCCAACTCCCACACCCACACCCCAGAAAATGTACTTCAGAGGACAGCACTGATGCTACAGCTCAGAGAGCAGATCAGAGCACACCAGAGCAAATGAAGGGAGAGGAAGAGAGAGGGGAGCACATCCTGGCCCACCAAGCCCTAAGGGCACTATTCCTGCTCAAAGTGGCCAAATGCACAGACAACAGGGTTAGTCTCACCACAAAGAATGACAACCCTCACTGACCCCTAGCACTATGGGGGACAACAATGGAGACACAGTGTGGGAACTATGGTTGATCTGACCCCATGACACTGAGGTAAAACACTAACAGTGTGCAACAGAACAGCAAGGGGAGCAGAGCAACGCAGACTTAAGGGAAAATAACAAACAGACTTTGGGGCCAGAGTGTGGCACCCCATCAGACTCCACCAGAAAAAATTTTAAAGTTTAACAGAGCTTGAACGATTCACAGTTGTGGTTCTCAACATCCCAATGCCACGATCCTTTAATACAGTATCTGATGTAGTAGTGACGGCCCCCCATCCCCCCAACCATGAAATTATTTTAGTTGCTACTTCATAACTGTAATTTTTCTATGGTTATGAATCAGGCAACCACTGAAAGGGTTGGGTCATTCAACATGCAAAGGAGTCCCAACTAACAAGGTGACATCCACTGATATAGAGTCTTTTCTTTTTGTTGTTTTGTTTTATTTCTTTGATTTGCTCTGCCTGCTTTTTATGCATATTATTATCTTTGCAAATATATCTAGATAAGATAGGTTGGATAAACACTCTGGAACTCTGGAAGAGAAAACAACTGGATCGACAGTTCCAGGGGTACATGGAAGAGGGAGAGGTGGGGGAAAGGAAGTGTGTGTTAACAAACCCAGGTACAAAGGAACAAGTGATTCAAAATCAATGGCAAGGAGGGTGTAGGAAGCCTGGTAGAATTTGATCAAGGGCAATGTAACTGAGAGGAATTACTGAAACAAAAATGAAGAGTGAGAATGACAAGAAGAAATAAAAGGAAATAGAGAAAAAGAGTATTTATAGAGGTCTAAATATAGGCATGTACATATGTAAATATATTTTACATGATGCGCATTAATTTCAGCTTTAGTACTATGGTAGCATATAGACATTGATCCCTTATTCAAGTACTCCCTCGATGCAAGAACTCTACTAAACTGGCATTCCATGATTTGTTCCTGACACGACCTCTGAAGACAAACCAGGTGCATAAGCAATGTGATGAAGAAAGCTGATGGTACCCATCCATCAAAAGATATAGCATCTGAGGTCTTAAAAACTTGAAGATAAACAAGCTGCCATCTAGCTCAGAATCAACAAAGCCTACGTGGAAACACACCAGCCTTTCTGATCACGAGATGTCAAAGTTATTACGTATCAGGCATCAAAGAACAAAAACTCATATTATTGTGAATGAGGGGGGATGTGGAGAAGAGACCCAAGATCCACCTGTAAGCACTGGGCAACCCCTTACTGAAGGTTCGTTTGGAGGAAATGAACCACTAAGTGGGCATTACAGCATCGACAAACATACTACTCTCCTCTAGTTTGTCATGCTTTCTCCTCACTACTGTTATGATGCCAATTCAGAGGATGTTCATCGGTACAGATAGGAACTTGAAACACAGGAATTCAGGAGAGATAAACCCCTCAGGACCAATAATAAGAGTAGCAATACCAGGAGGATAAGGGTAAGGTGAAGTAGAAAGGGGAAACCGATGACAGGGATCTACATACAGCCCTCTCCCTAGGGGATGAACCATAGAAGAGTGGGTGAAGGGAGACAACGACAGTGTAAGACATGGAAAACAATAATCTATAAATTATAAAGGGTTCATGGTGGAGGGGAGAGGGAGATGAAAATGAGGAACTGATACCAA
Source organism: Nesogale talazaci (assembly GCA_004026705.1). NCBI lineage: Eukaryota > Metazoa > Chordata > Mammalia > Afrosoricida > Tenrecidae > Nesogale > Nesogale talazaci. Next base: position 16,228 of record PVJH01036472.1, on the reverse strand, counting down.
GGGCTCAAGTAGAAAGAAAATATTTTGAAAATGATGATGGCAACAATTGTGCTTGACACAATGGATGGATGGATGGATGGATTGTGATAAGAGTTGTATGAGCACCCAATAAAAAGATTTTTTTTAACTTGGATCTATAATCAGTGTCCTTGGCAAAAAATGTCAAGAAATCAAAACATGTATTTTATTGGAGAAATTTTCGGCAAAGGATCCACTTAAAATGTTGCTATCAACAATGTCACTTTGGTCTATGGGGAGTTTGGATAAAGCCAGACCTTGGTATATTCATCACAACATTTTCATTTAAAAATGTACAAAGAGTAAAAATATATCAATTCCTTTTGTGTTATTTGTGCAGAATATTGAATACATAATAGATAGGAAGAAAAATAAACAAATCTGTCTTGGAAGAAGGAGCAGTGGTGACACACTTGACTACTTCTTGCGTGGTTAGTAGTTTGAAATTCCTGCCACTTCACTGGAGAAAAATGACTCTCTTTTCTGACACACAGTGACAGTGTAAAAGACCCATGAGGCCAATTCTACCCTTTTCTTTTAGGCTGCTATGAATTGTCATCATGTCTAATGAGTTTGTATAATTAGTTTTTGCTAATTTTCTCTTACAAGAAATACTGGAAAAATGTTATTAAAAAACAAAGATGTTGGGCTGAGCCCCGGTGGCGTAGTGGTTGTGCGCAGGACTGCAACCCACTGGGACAGAGGTTCAATTCCAGCAGTGGGGCTGGGCCTCCTACTCCCATCACTGGAGAGCAGTGATGCCCAAAACAAACAAACAAACAAACAAAAAAACCCCAAAGATGTTCCTGGTGGCATAGTGATTGTATGTGGGACTATGGCCCACTGGGATGGAGGTTCAATTCCAGCTCCTAGAAGCAAAGGCTGGGCCTCCTGCTCCCACAACCAGAAGGCAGTGATGCCTAAAAAATTAAAAAAAAAATAAATAGAAAAAAACAAAGATGTTGAGGTAACATGCCCATACATGGGGCATGTTAAAGGAATAGACTCATCCAGAGAAAAGGACATGATTGGCTTTTGTGTGTCTGTGTTTTTAAAAAGTTCATAAAAAAATAGAAACACCTTTAATGGCTGTATTTTGACAGTAGCATAAAAAAGGGGTTAATAATATCAGGATTTATGGAGATAGTATAGACAGGGCATGGTTCCCTTCTGTTGTGCAAAGACTCGTCATGAGTGAGGAGTGCTTGTACCTGCCCCCAAATCACCGTCAAGAAAAACATTTTGACCAACTGGATATATTGTTATCTGATTCATTCTTTTTGTTTGTTTGTTTTGGGCATCACTGCCCTCTGTTGGTGGGAGTAGGAGGCTCAGCCTTTGCTCCTGTGGAGCCGCTGCTGGAACTGAACATCCATCCCTGTGGGCCGCAGTCTCGCATACAACCACTATGCCACTGGGGCTCAGCCCCTGACTCATTCTTTTAATGAAGCTAAGAGAGAACAAAATTTATAAACTGTGAAAGCACTCAATCTTCCATTTTGTAAATCTACATAAAATGTTACAATGCATGAATGGAATAAAGAAACCTGTAGAGATGGAGAAATGGTGACATTAGATAACCTGAGAATACATGCTCTCTGGCAGAGCTTTATATCCAGACTCAGGAAGTTCTGGTGCACATTCCAATGAACCAAGTCCCAAAATGGGATGTTGACACCTTATGTAAAGAGTCCAAGTCACAAAAGGAAAATCATCACAGTAATCTAGTATTTTATACCACACATGAATTTGATAGCAATAACTATGAATAAGCTTTATAAAGCCCAGAACTTCATTACGCTCCCATCAAGCGCTTCCATTATAAACAACCCTAAAGTATTGCATCTATTGTCCTCAACAAGTCCTATCTAACATTTATCTGTATAACAAAAATATCCTAGGATGCTTCATACAATTTTGTAGCTCAAGCTTCTTGAAATCAAATTAATACATTCTCTAAATACAAGAAGCCAAAGTCTAGTAAATCTAGACTCGAGTGAATGAGTTTGGTTCACACACCAGTCAAATGTTGAAATCTTTCCTTGTGGCACATAAAGGGGAAAGATAGTTATTCCCAGGTGCTTAACTCCCTCAACTGGATGATATTTCTCTCTGGAAAATCTGTGACCTCAAGCATAGTAGTAGAAAATATTGACTAAGGCATGTTAGCTTCATGGCTTACACTTTTACCCTAAGTGGTGCCTCTTAGACTTAAGACCATGCTCCAATCTGAGTGTGTTTGCATTAAATGCAGGAACCACTCTAAACTTACAGGCTATATTCTTCTTCAGATCCACTTAATTGACATTCATGTCTCAGAAGATGAATGAGCTCCAGATCTCCCCAAAATAAATACTATGAACCTGAATTACTATATAGACTAGGAAGTTAAATGCTTAGGTTGAGGATTGATTTTTTGTTAAAGGTTGACATAGCAGAGGAAACCACATAGATGAATTTGACATCACCTTAGGTGATTTTTCAGGTACACCATATGACTTCAGTCCAAGTCAGTAAATTCATTGCATTTAATTACAAACTAAATTTACAGAAATAATGGCATTTTCGTGCCACTAAAACACTTCTCTACTTAAAAAATTATTTAGTACTTAAAAATCACCTATCAAAAAATGTGATTGGGCTGAGCCCTGGTGGCGTAGTGTTTGTGCACGGGACTGCGGACCACTGGGACAGAGGTTCAATTCCAGCAGTGGGGCTGGGCCTCCTACTCCCACCACCGAAGAGCAGTGATGCCCCCCCCCAAAAAAAAATGTGATTAATGGTTTTGTTGCTGTTATTTCTTGTGCATAGTTTCCAGTAAGTTATTTCTTTCCATTTATGTTCTATCTTTTTTCCTTATTATTTGAATATAACAAAGCAATCCCTTGCTTTCCAAAACCTGGGAAGATTTATAAAGAAGCACCCCTCCCCCATTTTCACGATTATTTAACTAAAATTTTGAAAATTATTTATATGTATTTTAGGTAGCAGTTACACTCTTGTTCATGTTTCTTTCTTTTCCGACTACCTCATCCAGCTAATACCCATACTTTTATTTCTTTCTTTAAAAGTTTTTTGGGAATCACTGCCCTCTGGTGGTCATGGGAGCTACCTAGCGCTGCTCCTGATAGCCGCTACTGGATTTGGACTGCCAAGCCCGCAGGCTGCATTCCCGCACTCAACCACTTACCCCACCGGGGCTCAGCCCCCATACTTTTATTTCTTGATATAAATGTGAATGTTTCTCTCACTGCTCTCTATGGTATTCCAACACATGCTGAGTTTTTCATCAATATTTATCCTGCCCCAAGTCCCTTGCAACCCATGGATATTGTACAATATCTAAAATGTCTGAACAAATTCATATGGTTGAGGGAGCCCACAGTCATGTGCGTGACAGTGTGCGGTAACCACTGAAAGTTGTTTAGAGGTGGACAACAAGAGATAAAAGGAAATAATCAGGAAATCCTAGAGAGGACATGGCTAAGGCAGAGACAGTCTTAATAAGAAAACAAGTCATGAGGGAGGTGTATTTTCTATTCTCTACAGTTCTTTTAAGGATATCCAATGCTGACACTTTTGTGAAAGATTGCACACTACAGGCAAGGAATGAGAAGAAGTAGATTGTTAATGCTTATGCTCAAGGTGAGTGAGGGAAGAAGCTTAAAAGTATATGAGATGAGAGGGTAAAATCTGATGTAGTCACTCCATTCCTGGCTAGGGACAGGAATCGAAAACTCTAGACTGCTGAATCAAGGTGGATAGCAGCATGGGGAACTCTTGTGACTAACTCAGAAGATCTCTGCTAGTCTGGGATTATGACCACTTTTAGACAACAGGTGGAGCAACAGCAATCTAGTTGAGAGGGCAACCATGATGGTGGGATAAGAAGGATGGTAAAAGAGAATTGATCGAGGAAGCAAAGCTATGGAGAGTGGTATAAGTATTGGCACATATATATGTAAATAATGTATTAAAATAGAGGTCTTGACCTACATGTATATATTTTTAAGGCACTACACTGAGGTAGGAGATGGTCTTCAGGACTCTGCTCAATCCCTCCCTCAATGCAAGAACACTTTGTTCTAACAGCCTGGCATTCTGTGACACCCACTTACCTTGCCGAAGACAAAATGGGTGCATAAGCAAATGTGGTGAAGGGAATGGATGGTGTCTCGCTATCAAAAGATATAGCATTGAGGGTCTTTAAAGCTTGAAATTTTAAAGTGGCTACCCAGTATAGAAGCAACAGACCCCCATGGAAGAAGCACATGAGGCCATGTGATCATAAGATATTAATAGGCTTGGGTAACTGGCTTCAGAAGACCACAGACAAATATATTGTTAAGAGGGGAGTTGGACTAGAGACCTAAAATCCACCTGCAGACAATGGGGCATCACTGAGGGATGAGTCAACCATGGTGCAGGATAACACTCATAAAACACACAATATTAGTGTGGTTCCTTGAGGCTTCCTCACACTCCACTATCATGACCTGAGTTCTTTTTTTCCCTGTGGGCTAGACTGTAACATGCACACAGGTACAGATAAGACATACAGAATTCGACAACAGGAAAGGGAGTATTGATACCAGTAGGGGAGGAGAAAGGCAGACAAGGGAGGGGAGGTAGGGGGAGCCAATCACAATGATCAACATATAACCACACACACATTGGGGTATGATGGGGGAAGAGAGATTAAGGTCACTGCATTATATGAGAATAATAATAACTTTACATTTATCAAGGGGTCACAGGATGGGGGCATAGGAAGGAAAAAAGAGGAGCTGACAAAAGGGTTTCAATGGAAAATAAATGTTTAGAAATTAATGATGGCAACATATGTACTAATATTCTTGATACAATTGAAGCATGGATTGTTATGAGTCTCCAATAAAATAACATTAAACAAAAAAAGTACAAGGGATGTATTAAGGAAAGAGATGACTTATCCATTCTGTCATCTTGGACTAGAGTATGAGTTTCAAACCCTTCAAGAGATGCTGACAGATGGCAAACAACACAAACCAAGAGAGTTTTTATTGCCTTGGATTCTAGGAGATCCCATCTATAGTTTTGGTCACCTAGGGAGAAGGGATAAGCTAATGTCTGGGCTGGAGCTTGTGAAAGCACCTTAACCAGGAACTTGGAGAGGAGGAAAACAAAAGGAGCAGGGTGGAGAGACACCATGCTTCAATAAAAGAAGGGAGCATTAGCCTGAGTGGCTAGTTGGATATCATTGGCACAGTCTTTTTGCAACTCAGAGTAGTTGCAGAGAGTATATGCAACTCACAGAGTAAGTCTCGTGGTATTTTCCAATTGGAGAAGAAAGACTGGATTGAGTCTCCAACATGAGGAAATATTGACAACACGAGATGACAGCATACTGATCGATCTGGATTCCTGGAGAATGGAAGAGCCAGAGAAGAGGTCACATGGCCTTCCCCTAATGAAGCCAAGACTCTGGGGCCGGAAAAGTCACATGGAGACTCCTGCCAGTGCCAAGATGCTTGGGAGGCCACGGGGTGACCCCTGCAAGCACTGAGTTGCTTCTGCCACTGGATACACAAGACTCTGCACCCACTTGCCTGTGATTGTCCTGGTGTCATCACATGTGCTTCATGAGTCAGAGGGAGACTTTATAGACTGGTATAAGACATATGGGCTAATATCAGACTTATGACTTTGGACTGGAATGCTTTCTCAATGTTCCATTCCTCATATCCATATGTGTGTTAATAAATTCGTTTCTCTAGTCTACCTGGACCAATACAGTTAGGGCCACTCTAAAAATAACCTGCAAGTCATCCTAATCAGCAAGTGTGTTAGACTGTCTTATGCCCAGTCATCATTCTTCTAGGTCTTAAGGACAGCCTTCCATCTCACGACTCTGAGACAGGTTGGGTTCACAGCAAGCTTGGTTCCAGGTCCTTCCTTGATCAACATTCTTAATCTAGGCTGGACTATTTTAACTTCTAGAAAAACTGTTAGTTTAGGAAAGATTACAAAACAACTAAAAGGCAATATTATAACAGATAAATCTGCCTAACAGACCTCTTTAGAGTGTCAAAAAGCAATATAATTTTAAGTACTAGGTTCACCTGACCTAAAACATGTTATTGCCAATTACTTCAAATGCATATATAAGGTGGACATTGAATAAGAAATTAAAAGAATCAATGTGTTTGAATTAAAAGAATCAATAGTGCACAGACCTTCAAATAGACAAGCAAATCCATATTGAACAGAGTAAGGTCAGGGTGCTAGTTAAAGGTAAGGAGATGAGAGCTTATATTAAATACTTTAGACATGTTGTCATGAGTGGACAGTCCTTGGAGAGTTTTGTCTCAGTGTGGTGGGGCAAATTGGGTGCTTTTAAGAGAGAATAACTTTGATTTTTTTTTTTTTGCTGTCATTTTTATTTAGTAGTTAAACTTAAGGGATTAAAAAAAGGGGACGCTTTTACTACTTGTGAAGTATTTTCAGTTTGGGGCTGCTAATCCAGCTCCACAAATTAGGAGGAACATACATCCTGACTTAAATCACATAATTAGTCCATAAAGAGTCACTGAGTCAATGGCAATTCATAGGAGCACTGTACAGTCTGGACTGTAAATCTTTAGGAGGCTGACCCTTTAATCATTCTTTCTAAAAGCTGGATTTCAGGCTGAGCCCCGGTGGTGTAGTGGTTGTGCGCGGGACGGTGGCACACTGGGATGGAGGTTCAATTCCAGCAGTGGGGCTGGGCCTCCTACTCCCACCACCAGAGAGCAGTGATGCCCCAAACAAACAAACAAACAAAAACAAAATAAAACAAAACAAAAAGATGGATTTCAAGTTGTCAATGCTCCACCGACTGTGCTATCAGGGTTTCTATTTGCTCATAGCAATGTAAAAAAAGCAAACCAATTTAATATTGTTTTAGGTTTCCTGGGGGTGATTCTGATTCACTGTGATCCACTGTAGATAGAGTCCTGAGTTTCTATTTTAAAGACCGAGACCTTTGAGAATGCACTAAACCTGATGGATAAAGAATTCTGATGAGTTTTAATCACCAGTTGTTTGGTTAGCAATACAGTGCTGTAAGATACTTTCCCAGGCTTGAATATTGTGACCCCATTTTTAAATTTTTAAAATCCAGTCCTAGCCTCTCACTGCTGATTTAACTTGTTCCTACTACAGTTGAGTTTGCCCCTTTACAGTGTGTTATCTATGTCAATATTCTTCTGTCCATGGGCTGAGCCCCGGTAGCGTAAGTGGTTGAGTGTGGGACTGTGGCCCACGGGCTTAGCAGTTCAAATCCAGCGGCGGCCCTTAGGAGCAGCGCTGGGTAGCAGCCACGACCACCAGAGGCAGTGATGCCCAAAAAACAAAACAAAACAAACAACAACAACAACAAAATATTGTTCTGTCCATGTAAAGTGCCCTTTCTTCCTAAATCTTCAGGAACCCCAAGACAGTTAAAAGTGTGCCAAGCAGGCACATGTCCAGATTATGTAGGAAAATTCTCAGGGTCTTTGTTGAAAACTAAGGGTCGCGGACCACCTAAACCAGGTCCTCAGGAGCCAGGCCCCAAGGCACTTTCCAAACAGTTACACCCTTGCAGAAAGCAAGTGCCCCATGAATTGACACCTGTAGAATCAAAAGACCAGGCTTTTTCTCTTTCACACACCCACTGAGGCTCCTAAAAATGACCTTTAAGTCTTGAAAGAGGCAAGAGGACCCAAAAGACCAACCCTTTATAGTTTTGTCCCTTATCCCATTCCCTCCTCCCTCCCAAAGTAAGGAAAAGTTGAATGCTTATCTTATCCTTTGTAAACCACCTGCTAAAAGGAATGTCAAGGCCTCAATCCTCCCTGCTTACCACTGAAAGTAATTGCCAAACCAGCTTTGGTTGTTTTCCTTATAAACCCTGCCTGAATATCATTTGGGGCATCAGAGAATTTCTGCAAAGGGTGGCAAGACTTAACTTACATAGATTATAGTGTGTTGTGTGTCATGAGAAATTAATAACTGCTATAATTCCATTTATGTGCATATAAGGCATCTTCATTCTATCTGGGGTCCATTGAGAGGTTTCTAGTCTCAGAAATACCACAGAACAACCCTACTGCAGTCATGAATAGACTACCAAATATAATAGAGAATGCAGATAAGGCAAAGACCATTTGCAGTTGCTGAAATTACATCACTTATGCACATCAAAATGCTGCATCAGGAGAGAGAGCACAGATAAGGAAACAATTTTAAACAATGATACGTCGGACAAAGGAGTAATTACAAAAACATACAAAAACTCTGAAACACTTCAGTAGGAAAATAATAAGAGACCCAATCAAGGAAACGGGAAAAAGATATAAATATTTCTCAAAAATGAAGTACAGATGAGGCACACATGAAAAAGTGCTCACAACCACTAGCCTTCTGGGAGAGGCAAATAGAAACTCCCTAAGATACTACCTTACGGGCTGAGGCCTGGTGGCGTAGTGGTTGTGCGCAGGACTGCGGCCCACTGAGACAGAGGTTCAATTCCTACTCCCACTATTGGAGAGCAGTGATGCCCCCCCCCCCAAAAAAAAAAGATACCACCTTACTCCAAAATGCCAACTCAAATCAAAGAAACAGAAAACAAATGGAGAGGATATGGAGTGATTAGAACACATATATACTGTTTTTGGACATACAAAGACATACAGCTACTGTGGAAACAATATGGGGTTACCCAAGTAACCAGAAATCAAACTAATAAATGATTCAACAATACCACTACTAGGCATCATGGATTTCATATACATATACACACATATCACCACTAACAAATTAAAAGATAAAAGAGGAATATTAAAAACCAGACTTAAAATGAGTCAAAAAGGAGCTCAAAGGAAAAAGGGTTAGTTTAACCTGTCTCTGTAACAATTCACTTACCAATACATTTTGCATGACAAAGCAAAGGCATTCACATTCCTGGTCTGGGGTGAGAGTATTTTCCTTCACTTTTTCAAAAGACTGAAATTACATTAACATGGGTCAAAAGTGACATCAAGTGTAAAATCAGCTGTCTTGACATCAATGTGTACATACACACAGGTTGAGTCCACCAGGTTTTTCCAAGCCCCGTATTCAGGATTTTCTGCAGCATACATACTGTAGTCATACAGTAAGACAATTTTGTTCAGCCTTCCTATCCAATTAGTGCATTATAGCTTTGTACAACATAAAATGTAATTCCATACTAGTCACTAATGCATATGTACTGCCTCAATCACTATACTCATGATTTCTCTGTACAGTATTATCTATTGTCAGTTCACTCCTTTCTAGCTAAAGGCTGTCCCACCAGAACAAAATTAGTTAGGATTCCACTGGTGTTTACTGATACATGACACCATATGCAAAGTCACTATATAGACGTTTTCTTTCTACAGAACACTGGTATGTGACCAGGCATGACACCCTGGGGAGAGCATTCCCACCTTGAATGAACTTAACACTCTTAAATTTTAGTGTCTCCTTATGTCAAAAAGTTTTAGAAAGATATGTAAAACTAATTACAGCTACATAGTAACTGTTCTACATAAAGTATTTACTGAGGTATGAGCTCATTTTTAAAATTTTATTTGTGATTTAAAATTTGAGTAAATTGGTTTTCCATTCAGCAATTCACATTGATTGCCATCAAGACATACCAGTACTCCTAACCTCTGTTCTCCATTTTTCCATTATTATTCATCCTTTCCTGTCCTTTCTTGCTTTTGTATGCTTGGCAATTCCCAGGAATGTATACCTCTTGCATTTTATTTCTTCCTTCCGAGCCTGTATAATTTTTGGCTGAAAGTTAAGTCAGAGGAAGGAGTATTGTTCCAGGAGTGAAGAGTTACTAAAGGCCATAGTTGAGATCACAAGTATCCATCAGACCAGTAAGCCCAGTCTGTTTTCATGATTGGGGGTTTTGTTCCACTTTGTGCCCCCACTCTACTCCCATTTTTGTTTTTTTTTTCAAGTAATTCACAGAGGTAGCTGGCCATCATCTAGTTTTTCTGCTATCAGGATTGTGGAGGTTAAAATGCCTGGTGGCCCACTCATCATATGGAAAAGTTGTTTCCAAGCGTCTGGTATTTTCTTCATTAAGTTGTTACTTTTGTGCTATCTCTGGGGGGTAACAAAGATCATACAGGTGGAGTAGTAGGCACTATTGGCATCTGGGTAGACACTCTATTGCTTGGTAACTCTCTTTTGGGCATTGGAAGCAGGAAGAGCAATGAGGTGCCCATGTACCGTGGGGAGGTCTCGATGCCCTTCTCTCAATGATGGGCCATGTCAGGAGACGGTCAGCGATTCAGAACATAGGTAGTCACTTAAGTCACAACCATCTAGTCCTACACAACCCGGGCCAAACCCTAGCCCTTCGTTTTGAGAGGAGTTACTTACATTCACAGCATTGAATGGATTTCTAATTAAGAATTTTAGCATGTTGAATGATACTTTACTACCAGACATAATATTTTACACATGCAAGTCACACAAAGGGTGACTTTCCTGTGTATAATGTCTAATGAGCTGTAAGCATTGTTTCTGGCTGAAAACTTTACTACATTCACTACATACATGTGAACTTTTCCTGAGTATGTTTGCTGGTAAGCAGTGAGTTCATTGTTCAAATAAGTTTCCCACATTGATCACATATATGGAGTTTCATTTTTTTTTAAAATGTCTGTGTGCATTAAGGTATCGCTTCTGGCTGAAAGCTTTACCACACTCACTGCATACATAAGATTTTTCTCCAGTATGAATTTGCTCATGAGCAGTGAGATGATCCTTTCTGATAAAGCTTTTACCACATTCACCACATACATAGGGTTTTTCTTCAGTATGCGTTTGCTGATGGACAGTGAGGTCCTTCTTCAAAAAGGCTTTTCCACTTTCACCACACACCTGGGGTTTATCCTCAGTATGAATGCGTTGATGAACAGTGAGGTTCTTCCTCCAAAGTAGGCTTTTCCACATTTATCATATATATGTGGTTTCTCTCCAGTATGAGTTCACTGATGAACAATGAGTTGTCTTCATGATAAAGGATTTTCCACATTTACCACACACTTGGGGTTTCTTTCCTGTGTGAAATGTCTGATGTGCTTTAAGGGATCACTTCTACGTGAAAGTTTCACCACACTCACTGCACACGTAAGGTTTTTCTCCTGTTTGAATTCGCTGATGAGCACTGAGTTCATTCTTCATGACAAAGGCTTTTCCATATTTACCACATACATGGAGTTTCTCCCCAGTCTGAGTTTGCTGATGAACAGTGAGAGCATTCTTCCAGCTAAAGGCTTTTCCACATTCACCAGACATGGGGTTTTATTCCTGAGTGAAATGTCTGATGTGCTATAAGGGATTGCTTACAGCTTAAGGCTTTACCATACTCACCACGTACATAATGTTCTCCAGTATGACTTTGCTGATGAGCAGTGAGTTCATTCTTCCTGATAAAAGCATTCCCACTTTTACCACATACATAGGGTTTCTCTCCAGTATGAGTTTGCTGCTGAACAGTGAGAGTGTAATTCCAGCTAAAGGCTTTTTCATATTCACCACATACATGAGGTTTTTTTCCAGTATGAGTTTGCTGATGAACAATGAGAGTATTCTTCCAGATAAAGGCTTTCCCACACTGACCACATATATGGGGCTTCTTTCCAGTATGGGTTTGCTGATGAACAAAGAGAGCAGTTTTTGTGATAAAGGCTTTTTCACTCTCTTCACATGCATGGGGTTTTTCCCCAGTATGGGTTCGCTGGTGAGCTCTGAGAACAGTCTTCCTGATAAAGGCTTTTCCACATTCACTACATATATGGGATTTCTTTCCTGTGTGAAATGTCTGATGTGCTGTATCGCTTTTGGCTGAAAGCTTTACCACACTCACCACATACATAAGGCTTTTCTCCAGCATGAATTCACTGATGAAGAGTGAGACCCTTCTTCCTGGTAAAGGCTCTTCCACATTCACCACACACATGCGGTTTCTCCCCAGTATGAATTCACTGATGAACAATGAGCATATTCTTCCTGCTAAAGGCTTGCCCACATTTTCTACATACATGGGGCTTCTTCCCTGTGTGAAATATTTGATGCTCTATAAGGCATCATTTCCAGCTGAAAGCTTTACCACACTCACCACATGCATAAGGTTTTTCTCCTGTGTGAGTTCGCTGATCATCAGTAGGAACTTTCTTCGTGACAAAGACTTTTCTACATTCACCACATGTGGGTCTTCTCCCCAGTATGAGTTCGCTGATGACTAGTGAGCATATGCTCCTTGATAAACGTCTTTCAACATTCACCACATATGTGGGGATTCTTTCCTGTATGAAATGACTGATATTCTGTAAGGCACTGATTTTGGCTGAAAGCTTTACCGCACTCACCATATACATGGACTCTCTCCACTATCAGTTTGCTGATGAGCAGCAAGATCACAGTTGCTAGTGAAGCCTTTCCCACATTCACTGCCTGCCATGAGTTTTCTGATGTCTTAGAGAAATGATTTACCGTGACAAGCTTTGCCACATTCTAAGCATGCATATAATTTTTGTTCTTTATGAGCTGTTTGATAATGTGCAGTAAGTTTGAATACTGTGTCAAATTCTTGCTAGCACTGACTGCATTCATAGGTCTTATTTAGTATATCAATGATCTGATCTTCACAGAGGGAAGGATCCTTTAGGAAGATGTACTGACCTTTATTGTGTATACGTGGTTTCCCACATTTTTCCATTTCCTGATGCTGTGACTTCATATTGGATTTCTCACACACACAAAATTTCAATACAGTACAAAATTTGTCTTCTTCAACATTTAAAAAAGATTTCTCATCTCCACTGAGTACAAATGACTTCTTTATTTTGCTATTACTCTTGTGATTTACTATTGGAATGACTAAAACTGGTTTTACTTTTTTTCATGTTTGTCAAATAGCTTATAGTTTTCCTTTAGATGAAAATTGTTTTCATGCTGAAGAAGAATATTTTCTAATGAGTTAAACTGATTGAATTGTTCGGTTTTGTCCATTCTCCTTTCATGTTGCAACTGATGTAGCAAATAATCATCACTTTCAGGATCTCTATAACAGAACAGAACATTGAAATGTCTAATTATTTTCATGTACAATAAAACCCCTGAAAACACAAGGTAGATCTTTAATAAAAACACTCACTTGAATGCAAATAAAACAACATGCTTCACATTTCTTGGCCACTGGTAGAAATACAATTGGGCAAAAAATACACATGGTAAAAAAATACTGTAGAAACTAAATTAATGTTAAAATAATGATTAAATATTACTTGGTAGTTGTTTAAATAGGACCATGAAAATAAACTAGGAATGTAAATACACGCAAGACACTGAGACCCGTAGACCACAGCAGTAATAATATCTGCTAATTTCATTTGCTAGAGGTCAGATGTATTCATTCTATCAATCTCTATCGAAAGACAACTCAGTACTACACAAAGTTGGGAATGTGAAAAATGCAGAATGTTCTACGTGGGTGACAAGAAATTTTACAGATATTTATAAAAGGCCTTATGGTACTCAAACATATTCCTTATGTTTATGGAGTCTATATTCTAGATTAAACCACTCAACTTTCAGTATTGTTCTATGGTGGGTGGCTTGCACGTTGCTGTGATTACAGAAGCAATATCACCCAGTATTTCAAATATATGCAGGCTCACCCAGGGTTTACAGGGATTAGTGAAATTTCAGACTGAGAAGGGTCCTGGTGATCTACTTTTAGAATATGAGTACCCTCAGGCTTTAACTTCTCAAACTACAGACCTTCAGTGGGGGACATGGCATGACTGAAAATGAGAAGAGCTGCAAACAACCACATCAACTTTGCCACAGATCAATTGCTTAAATATAAGTGTAAACTGAAGAAAAGTTAAATGAAGTTTACAATGGCCCAAGAATCTTGTTCACTTGTGCTTAGAAAATATCTAAAGAATAGACATGAGGTAAAAAGGACTGGTGACTGTAGGCTAATGATCTGTGGCATGACACCGAGAGCAGCCTACATATTGAAACCAAAAGGCTATCAAAAGACCAAAAATAAAGAAAAAGAAACACTGAATAAGTCAGGCACTGTTTAAGTAACTACCAAGAAATCAGTGTTGGGAAAAAAAGCCAAAAAGTTCTAGAGAAGAAGCAAAGATCATTTTCCTCCTTTGGACATGTTGGGAAGGTACAGGTTTAAGGATGGCATACTGCACAGTAAGGATTATATAGGTTCAATGAAAGAACCAGTTATGTAAAATGTTAGAATTGTCTTTTCCACATACAAAATTAGCAGAGGAGCAGACAACCTTAAAGAAAATCCTACAGGTGCTAAGAGACATCATAAGCTGACAACAATTTTCTTCCTCAGACGCATGAAAATAAGAGAAGTTGCAAACGTGTTTCACCAAAAGTATTAAAAGAGAGAAATATGTCTGTTAAGTAATTGCAATGTAGATGGAACTTTGATTATCTCTATTGGAAAACGGAAAGAATTTATATCACTAGAGTGAAGAAAACTTTAAAGAGTTAGGAGAAAAATGAGAAAATGGAAACCAAAACTTAGACAAACTCCAAGGAGGAAGCTGAGGAAGCTAAGCAATCACAAGTGAGACCTTTTATGGTGGGCACTCAAGATCCAGGATGTTGTTGCACACTACAAAGGGAACTCCATTCTAACTCAATAGGGGAGAAATGTGCTGTATTTCAAGGGCAGTTACAAATTCAAAGTTCTCTGATTGGAGAGACACTTACTTGCAAGATGGCTTTTATAGTAAAGTAGAAGGCCATAAAAGATGTTAAAGTTTGAGAACCATATACAAAGTATGGAAAAAATGTGCAATTGTATAAATCAAATAAATGGTTATCTCACCTCAGAAGAGGTAGAGGAGTATTTCTCGAAATTTCTAGGAAAAGTGAGGTTTCATTCAAAGAAGCACACACTTTTATATGCTACCCACCTATCATGGATGTGAAGATTTCTCTTAGGTGAATCAACACGCGCAGCCATTCCCCCTTAAGGTTTTTTGCTCACCCATCTGAAAAGTTCCACTATGGCTTTTTTCTAGTACAAACCAGTTTTTCTCCTTGTTCTCATTAAGAGAAAGCTTCTGGGGTGACAACTAAATAAAAAGTCCATGAGAATTTACAATACAAAACCTTAGAAACCAAAATTAAACTTGGGTTTGTGAAGTCTGCAAAATGTTGTATTTCTGGGAAAAAAAAAGGTTCAAAGCAACAAAGTACAGGCTGTTCTCTCAAGGGTAGAAGAATGTACCCATTAACCTAGGCCAAGAGAATGCAATGAGACTCTTCCTCTTTGAGGACACTAAAGACAAGGCAAAGATTTTAATGCATAAGTTCAGAATTCTCACCAATGGAAACCAGATTGCCATAGTTCCCTAACATCACATCCTGGTATAGAGTCTTCTGAGCAGGGTTCAGAAGCTGCCATTCCTCCCAGAAGGAATGGCACATCATTGAATGTCAGGGATTCCATTAGTAAGAGAAGTCTATTTGATAAAGTATTTTCTATTTGAAGTTTTTAAAAAACATCTTACAGCAAAGAAAAGTAAAAATGTAATAAAAACTATTCTGTGATAGTGTGTTCCACGATGTGAGGTAAACTGAGGACTTGATACAAAGTACTTGACCTTATTTCTACATTTCAACCATAGGATGGAAAAGAAGCCCTATTTGGAGAAAGATCTCCATTGTTCTGATATACAAATGTTTTCAAATACATGTTCTCCAGAACAAATAATGCTCCAACCCCCCTCTCCCCAACTCCCAATCACACTCCATTAAGGAGCAGCATTAAAGAAGCTACCATAGTAGATGCTTCATTTCTGGGTGGGCTTGGGAGGTTTGAGGTCAAGTAGCAGTAGGTGCAGATGGTAACACACCTCCTGCTTGTTTATTATGTTACCTGCTTATATTATCCATAGACAAATTATATCTTAACTGCATGATGTGCACGTCTTATGAAAAATCAATAAGCCACATTATATATGGCCATTGAAGAATGAATTGACTCATGGGACAAAGAGTCTCTGTGCACCACTGTCAGTGTCTCTAATGTTTTCCACAATAACGTCACTCCTGAGGGCCATTTCGAGTGTTTGGGACACCCATATCCCAGCAAAAAAGCACCCAC
>PVJH01036471.1:0-18757 GCA_004026705.1 Nesogale talazaci | reverse complement strand
AAAATATTACTGCCTGCAGTTTGGTGTTCCAAGCAGACAGCATTCCCTTTGGTCTTAAAGTGAGGCTGGCAGGATGAGAGGAAACCTTGAGTCCTGAAGAGAGGCAGTTGTGAGTGTCTGGGAGGCCAAGCTCCAGCTCCCTCCCCTCCTCTCAATCTTGTTTGCTGCCCAGCCACTACCCAAATGCCTCTGACATTAAACTGCAGCTGCGAACAGGAGATTGACAGAATTTTCACTTTTCATCTGGATGATTCAACATCATGTAGAAACAGCCACTGTGGACCTCCCAAGGAGGGAGAGGGCGGGAAACAACCTATCTCAAAAGACTGATTTAAAAAAAAAAAGTTTAGAAGTCACTAGGTGTTTGGTACTTATTTTCAAGGCTATAAATCCCACAGCAGGTGCACCCAGGCAATCAAGATAGGCAAGAACTCTGATAAATTCTGCGGTGATACTTAGGGCCACAGCAGCCCTGGGAGGCTATACATAGTCATTAGAAGTGAGATGTTGCCGAACACCAAGGAGAAATCCACCAATGGAGCAGAAATGTAAATCAGGGACGACTGGGGGAAACTGTGTTTTTGTATTAAGGAGAAAGGACGAAAAGAGAGAAAGGGGAAGAACCAGATTTCCTGCCAAGACTCAGTCTGAATTTGGAAGGGAGGGAGGGAGGGAGGGGAGGGGAGGATATGGAGAGGAGGGGAGAGGGGAAAGGAGGAAGGGCAGCGGCAGCGGGAGAGGGTGGAGGGCTGCTATAAAGTGAGATGCCCCCTTTCCCCTCTGCTTCGTTCAGTGACTGTCTGGACGGAGGGACATCCGGCCCAGATGCAGTACCTGCGTCCACAATCAGTGAGTTCACAGTGATGTCACTGCAACTTTGATTTTCACCTTCCCATCACAAAGGCCAGGTTTTGTATTTTCCAAGTGAGTCCAACTTATTGGCAAACACTGTGTATCATAGATTCTCTGTGGACACCGAGAGGATTAATACATATTTGATCAACCATTCTTGAAGTGTGAGAAGGTCCTTGTGGCAAAGACACGGTGCATATGTAAAGCCATTATGACCAGTTTCACAATTCACATCTTAGCTATTTCTGCCCCCAAAGGAAACATGCATTTTCATCATTAACATGCTTTTGTTTATTGAGTTACATCTTACAATGTGGAACAATAGATCAGTATCCCACTAGATTATTGTTTTCAGATTGTGGTTGGTCTTCTCATCTCTTTGCTTGCGTGACGGGTCTATCCTTGGGAGAGGTCGCCGGGCATATGCATTTGGGTGACCTCTCTTTCTCTCTTTTTGCTGTAGAACATTCCACATAGAGACTTACAGAGCAATTGTTGTTATGGATCTCTAACAATAGAGCATCTGAGTGGTGAATAGGTTGGTAATGATATTACTAGAGCACCTAATATATTCGTGGCTGACCCACTCGGGCCTTACCTCAGAAATTCTGCCACAAACCCAGAATATAATTGATCCATTTCCTCTGTCAGGAAAGGGTAGCCATCAAAAAAATGAGCTATGGCATCCAATCATGCTTTATGAAGCCTTGTAAGTGTGATTACAAAAAATGAGGTGGGAGTGTTGAACATAAATAAGGGGGGGGTGGGTGGACCGTGGTGAGGAACATCTGATTGGAGGCCAATCTGGCTTCACACCCTGAGTCCATCATTTATGAGCTGTGTCACTTCTGTGTCTTAATTTCTTCTTTTTGGAAAGGAGTTTCTTAAAAGTAGCTGCCTCCTAGATTGTTGGAAGGAAAGCCATCTCCTTGAAGTCCTCAGCACACAGTGGCTACTCCTGGTGGGTAGTCCTGTGAGGCATTCTCAGGAGGTTGTGCACTGACCCTCTCATCTGCCACCACTTCTTCTTATACTCATGCAGACGGACAGGTCTCTCTTTTTTTCCCCTGCAGCTCTCCAGTGAAAACACATGCCCTTCCCTCTGCCCTGGAGGTATGTTGGCCACTACAATCATCTGTCCTCAGCTTCTTGACTCTTAGAATCGATTCCAGGCTCTGCCCGCCTTCCTTCTGATTTCCTATCACCAGGCCTCCCTCAGCTCAAAACAGGTTGATGTCTGTCCACCCCCCATGACTGAAGAAGTCAAGGTGTTTAGTTGGACCCTCAAGGCACTTCTCACGCTGGCCTCAGCATCACCTGACGCCATCACTCCCCACGGCTCACCTGCATTGCACTCTGTCAAGTCACCCGCATCGATCCATAGCAGTGGCATGTGGCCATGTTCCCAAATCTAAAGCTTGGCCTCTTAAGACCTTACCATCCCCAAAATGTCACCATTTGATTCAAGGGGTGAAAATAGACCCCCCCCCCCAAAAAAATAGAATTGTCCCATATGCTGATATCCCTTTTTTTCCAGGCGAGTCCCCTGGAAGGGATGCTGAGATTGCCCATCAAAGTTTCAAAACCACGAAGGAGCCTGAACCTGAGCCAGACCTGAACCTGACTCATCCGCATTTCACAGTCCATTAAGGATTTGAAGCCAGCCATGAATTCATCCACTTGCCAGAATTCATCGTATGAGGATCACAGCAGGTGTGGAGACAGTGGCGGAGGACGTCAGGATGGGGTCCCTGAATGAGGGACTGACTGTGGGAACAGGGTCCAGGTGGCTGCCAACCGTGAACTGTGTCAAACCTAGGGAGGGAAGAAGGGGAGCAAGACTGGGAATTTACCATTTGGATTGCTATTGTTATCAATTGTTCAATCAATGACTCAAAAACACGTTGTTGTTGTTGTTGTTGTTATTGTTGCTGCTGCTGTTGGTGGTGGTGTCACAGGGCCAGGACTGACATGTACAAATTATGTACACTAGAACGAAACACTCCCCGGGTCCTTGGTCCTTCTGACAGGCGTTGGTGTTTGAGGTCCCTTGCTACAGCCACTGTGTCAATGCATCTGGATGAGGGCCTTCTTCTTTCATGGGCCTTCTACTTTAACAGCACCATGTCATTCCCCAGGGGATGGTCCCACCTGATCACGTGTCCAAAGTACATGAGACCAAGTATAATGCTCTGCTCACCTGAGGAGCAGTCTCGCTGCATCTCTTCTGAGATGGAATTGGTTTTTTGTCTGACATCCACAGCAGAATCTGAGAGGCTCACTGACCAGCACTGTATCCGCCTATGGTTAGCTTCTACTCGTACTGCTTCCTATGGCTAATCCTTCAGAAGTGGACTGCTTATTCCTCCTCTGCAGTCTCCTAGTTTACCGTGGTTCTCAACTTTCCTAATGCCGCGACCCTTTAATACAGTTCCTCATGTTGTGGTGGTGGCCCCCCCAACCATAAAATTATTTCTTTTGCTACTTTATCACTGTAACTTTGCTACTGTTATGAATAGTCATATGCATATCTAATATGCAGGATGCATGTCCACTGCTACAATTTTTTTTTAATTTTTCACTGTTACAAATTTTACATAATTAAACATACTGTATATATTCGAGTACAGACAAACCCAAATATCAGCTGAAGCACCTAATTTTACCACAAAAACTGCATTAAGAACATACTGGACAAACTCAGCTTATACATGGGTATGCACAGGAATTAAAGCAGTGTGATTAATCATAAAACAATATATAATTATATATCATGAAATATTTATGTGCTTTCCCATGGTCTTAAGCAACCCCTGCGAAAAGGTCAGTCAATCCCTAAAGGGGTCACGACCCACAGGTTGAGAACCCCTGGTTTAGCGTGTTGACCGTGGAGGGTTCGGCTGGTGTTGGAAAGAGCAGAGGCATTGCTTCCGGCATGGCAGCAACATGGCAGCCAACAAAGTACAGCCAACTGAAGGCCAAGTGGTGGGCTCCAAAACGTAGAGGCTTAAGACCATTATCTTAGGAGAAGTTTGCCCAGCATGGCACATTAGAAAGAAAATAGAACATGGGATCCATAGACATATAGTTTGTATTCAAAACCTTGATGGGGATCGAAATGTTCTCAGGAGAATGTAGAGAAAAGAGAAGAGATTATGAAAATGCTCTGGAGGTGGTATCGGAAGAGAATAATCAGCATGCCTGGAAAGCAGAGGTAGAACATGCCTCTGCCCTCCAATCTTCATATAATTCTGATACCACACCCCTTTCCTGGCACGCTCTACTTCTCTGCGGGGTTCAGTGGTTTGTTATCATGGCCACTCAGAATTCACAGACAGCTCAATGATGGAACGTACTAAGGGAGTAAGAAATCACAATTCAGGATTAGGAATACTCAGCATACAGTTCTTCAATTAGGACAGCCTTGTACTAATCTCCTGGCTCTGCTGTATTTCACTGCCATCACCTTTTACTGCCTCTCGTGTTACAGATCTTCGTCTCCAGGAACAATGAGGTTGAACACAGGGATTTCTGAGCTAACGGATGTGCTCCACTCTGGACTCTTTTCCCCGGAATGTAGTGAGATACCCCTTTCTGCCTCTGGGCTGGCTTATTTTAAACCTAGCAGATGACAAAACTGACTTATCTCCACGTTAGGGTTCCAAGCGCTTATTTCATTATCCTCCACCAGAAGACATCACGCACCTTATTTATACTATTAGCCGGCTATCCCATGCCCTTAGTGGGCCACAAGCTCCTCCTATGTGCACAGTCCTACCCTTCCCTTGTGCACGAGTTACAGAGACTACAAAAAGAGCCACATCAAGCAATCCACAGGACATAGAGGGTCAAGGGCTTTCAGGGGAGACTCAAAGAAAATCTATCTTGTTCTTAACTTGCACACATCTCTTATGTCTAAATGTCCAATTTTAAGAATCTCCATGATCCCTGAGAAAGCAGGTGACCGTTAAAGGAATTCTGCTCTCCTTAATTCTGCCTTGGAGGCCCTCTTGTGGTTGCAGTCAGGTACTGTCCAGGCCTGTAGTCATCCGAAAGCTGAACTGGACTAGAAACAGCACAGTTTTTAAAGTAAATTGGATAAAAAAGAGCTACTGGTAATCTTTATGGACCTACCAGTCAGGATCAATCAGGTTTTGCTGCAATAACAAGCATGCTTGTTTAATAAAAGTTTAATTTCTTGCTCGCCCCACCCTTCTATTGCAGATCAACTGGGAACTCAGTTTCATATTATCATCCTTCTCATTCTGTGGGATGTGCTTGTGGACCCTCCACCATGCAGACAACCACTGGTTGACTGGGGCAGAAGGAAAGGAGAACCTAGCAACGCATGTACTGACTCTTAGAGCTTTCACATGAATGTGATGTGACTGGTTCACACAAATCCTGTGACCATGCTTGTTTCTCCCAGTGGCAGGGCGAAGCAATCTTCCTTCATCCCCCCATTTCAGAGGACTAAATACATCAAACTGCCCTAATGACTAATGCAGTGGACATTCTCCATAGCAAATCTTTCTTTGGGTTGGGAAAGCAAGGGAGAGGTAATGGAGAGGCAGGAAAAGTCGCCTTTGTGTAAGAGTTTAAATAAAGATGGAGGAAAGAGAGAGAAAAGTGTGGAGGTGGGAAAACACTAGGCAATGTTTTAAGGAAAAGACTCACTTAAAAGGAAGTTGTCCTTGACCTTGGGCCCAGGCAGGGGTGGTGAGCGTGGATGGGAAGTATAAGAGCAGTGAGTACAAGAATGAAGAAGTGTTCTAAAACCGGCTGTGGTGATGATTGCACAACTCTTCTTGAGACAACTGAGCTATTGCATTTTATGATACATGACTTATATGCCAATAAAACTGTTGGAAAATAAAAGTGAAAGGAACCTGGAATACTAGGGCATCCTTACAAACGTTATGCTGCATACACAGAGGAATTCACTGTCCACTAGAACTGTATGACTTATAAGCCTGGGGAGTGAAATGATATGTTAAATGGTACAATGGGGAGTGGGGGCAGGGGACATGCTGGGAACTAGGTCCCCCGAGTTATGAAAGACTCAGCCAGGGAGATTTGAGAAGTAACTTGTTGCTTAAATCGCAGAGACTGCCAACCTTCCATTAGAATGTAAAAGATAATAGAACAAAACAGACCGTGTCTGGGGAGAAGGGACATGCATTCATAGGCTTAGGTAGATGTCCAGGTCTCTCTCCTGACTAAAAAAGCAGCTCCCTCTACTGGACAAATCCAGGCAGACCAGAGCATGTACTTGGGTATGGACAAGAGCTGGAAACACAGGCAATCCAGGACAGAGAGATCCCTCAGGACTGATCATGAGAGTGGTGATACCAGGAGGGGGAGGGGAAGGTTGAGGGAGAAAAGAGGAACTGATCACATTGAACTATTTATAAACCCCTCCCAGGGGGATGGACAACAGAAAAGTGGATGAAGGGAGACATCGGTCAATGTAAGACATGAAAAATCATAATAGTCTATAACTTCTCAAGGGTTCATGAGGGAGGGAGAGAGAAAGGGAGGAAGGGAGGAAAGAAAGGAAGCTCCATAAAATTGAAGCTCATACCAAGGGCTCAAGAAGAAAGGAAATGATGATGGCAAATAAGCTTGACAAATGTGCTTGACACAATGGATGTATGAATGGACTGTGATAAGAGTTGTAAAAGCCCCCAAGAAAATGATAAAAAGAAAGAGCATCTCTCTTCATTATGGGTTTTGGATCCCTCCACACTGTAGCCATCGCCTGAGTTCTCTGGGTTCAAGGAATTGGTGACATTCGAAATGCATTCCTCTGTTCCGATCATCACACAACGTAAGTACAGAAGCTAGATGGCTATTTTATCGAAAGCAGTAGATCAGGGATTGGAAAACTTGTGAGACAGAAGAGCCAATCAGGTCCCTCATAATAATTAGAAAACTATTCCACAGCCATCAATATATTTTTACAAATAAAGAAAATTTAAAGTAATGTGCTAAATGAAATGATAGTTTTCTTTCCACTTTTCAATTGTACTTCAGTGCCACACATCCATGCAGATGGTTGTCAGGCTGCAGTTTGCTGACCCGTGCACTCGCCGGTTAGCTGTCAAACACCCGTGAACAGTCTCTGACTCTCAGCCTCAGCAAGGCAGACCCTGCCTCCTTGTGAAGTGTATTTCCAGTGCCAACATGAGAAAGGCAGTCAGCCAAAGGCACTCACATGAGTCGTCCCCAGCACATATGAAAATAAAGGGAATTCCTTCATTTGGGCTGTTCAAACATTTCTGTTAAGACAAATATTTTGCTTATGGGAGATTTCTGTCCTCATTCAAGCTTTCCTGAGTAGAACACATGTGGTCTGAATACTAAGGCAGGGAGTTGCAATGTCACTTCTCAGCTTAATCTATGCCTAGACTGCCTCCCCTTCCTGTGCTTGGGCACCACCTGTCAGCTCCCCACCCTGGAGAACAGAGGGAAGCAACCAAGTCAGAAACTGCAAGTGCCTACTGAAAGCCTCTAGCCAGGAGCACACCTGAAATGACTTCCAGAGTCTTCTCTCAGTCACAACACATTCCCTGATTTCTACCTTCCAGCATGCTGCTCAAAAAAATTGGGGGGGGGGCGGTTTGAGTTGAAAGGCAAAGCCTTCAATCCATGTGGCCCCTCCAGGCTTCCTTGACAGGAACCCTTTTGCACCACAGGCTCCTGGGGATTCCTTCAGGAGGTGCTGGGACTGTAAGACAGTCATTGTCTTATTAATGACCCAAGAAGGAGACTTCCATGGCCAGTGTGCTCCATGCTGGCCCAGGAGACATCAAGACTCTAAATGCTTCTAAATATTTTTTTAAAAATCATCTGTGTCACTGTACTTATGTTCTTGATGTTTGGCAAGACCTCTTCCTAAAGAAGCCTAAATTGTCTATATGTGTCTAAGGGGTAGAGACCCTGGGGTGCAAATGGTAGTTCATTTGGCTTCTAACTCAAATGTCAGTATCTTAAGTCTAGCCAGAGTTGCCTTGGGAAAAGTCCTGGGGATCTGCATTCTAAAAATCAGGTCTATTCTGAGGCATGGAGTTCCTGTCATTAGAAGTGGCTCAAAAACCACATTCTGATTCGTCAGCAATGCTAACTGGGCAGCACTGAGTTCTTCAAGTTCTTCGTGTCTCCGGATAAAGGAGGGCTGGGTTCACATGACCCATACAAACTACTTGAATTAATGGTTTCCTTGCACCTTAAAAGCACGGCAAATTTAAAAAACAAATAAAAGGTTCAAGGCTGGAATGAAGGTGAAGAGGACTTATTTATTTGGGGGGAGATGATTTTAGAGGAAGTTTTTGCGTATGATCAGAGTGACCCTATAGGACAGAATTGAACTGCTCTTTGAGGTTTCTGAGGCTGTAAATCTCTCAGAAAACCTCATCTTTTCCCCCATAGTGGGTTTGAACTCCGGGCCTGGCAGTTACCAGCCTGATACTAACCCACTATGCGTTGGAACCCACTGGCAGTGAATTTGGTTTGTGTTAGCTGCTGTGTTAGCTGCTGAAATGATGAGGGTTCCCTTTCATCTCCCGCCCCATGAGTGTACTCTCTGCAAATGAGGTGAACCTGTACACCTGAAAACTAGGGGACAGGGCCCATTAGCAGCTGGACAGCCCACCAGTATTTCCCTAGAACCCATAGGAGGTCCAGACAGGCCAGCGGAGGGAACCTTTGTTTCTGTCAGAGGCTGTTTGGATATTTATAGGATCATTCCCGGGCTATGTTGATTAACTTCTCCAGCGGTTACCTGGTGGACTACTAACTGCAAGGCCAGTAGTTTGAAGCCACCAGCTGCTCCTTGAGGGAAAGGCAGGCTTTCTACTCCTGTCAAGAGCCAGGGGGTGGGCGGGGGCGTTCTACCCTCTCCTATAGGGTCCTGGTGAAGAGGTATTGTCACGATGGTAGTTTAATTTGGAATGTGATGGCTGCACGGCTTCTCTTTGGGGAGGCAGTGGTATTGATTCCTGGTACGGTCCCAGGCCAGATGCCTCAACCTGGAAAGAGATTGTCTTGAAACTGGTTTTCCGTCGCTACCCAGGAGTCTAGGAACATGTCACATGCAAATCCCTGAAACCAGGTTAACACCTACAAAAAAGGCCCACAGGGGAGGAATTCCCAGCAATGGACTCTGAAGAATTCTGTAAGCACCCTTAGTAAAAGAACCCCAGGCTTTCCCCCCCCCCGCCCCGCCCCCATTTCTCCCCCATTTGATTACAGTCAGAAAATGGGAAGAGAGATATGCCAACGGTAAGTTTAGCCTGGGTGGGTCCCCCGGAAAGATGTCTGCTCTGAAAATGATTCAAGAAACAACCTGGAAATTCTCATTTCTGAGTCAAGATGCTTTTAGCTTATAGAGACCAAGCTTTTGCTTCAGAGTAAATGTAAAAGTCCTGAGATCTTTAATCCAGGGACAGAGGACTATCCTCCCAACTGATTCAATTCTAAAGCAGCAGTGGGAGCCAGTGCAGAAGAGTGTTTCATCACATGCATGAAGTCAGCCATTCCACAGAATGCTCACATGTAGAGTCGGCTCCTGAGGCCCCCATGGCATCCACCGGCTGGTTATTTGTGTCTGACAACAACCACTGTCTTTCATGGGACTCCCAAATTCAACAATCTCCTAAGAAAGCAAACTCAGTAGCTCAACCAATTCGATTCATCTTGAATCCTGAATCCGTAAACTTCAGTAAAATAAGGGAAACTCATTTGCCATCCAGTCAAGTCTGACTCAGGACAATCCCCACTCTTCCTTCCAATGCACCTCTGGGAGCACTGAGCCTACACACCTTCAAGTTAGCCGCTAAGTCATTCAGAGTGTGCGCTCCCAGGGTCTTCTGGTAGTTTCCTGGAAACGACACAGCTCTCATCAAGGACTGGAATGTGGCCAACTCTTCCTTGCGTGGTTCAGAAGATCAAGACTGAGAATTTTAAGTTAGGGCAGAAACGTAAAAGTCCAATATTCTGGTTTATAAATTGCACTAGCTACTCTTGTCTACTGTGCTGCTAGGTCCCTTTAGCTGTTGGCTACTAAAATGGCCGAGAGAACCAGCCTCTCCTTCTGCTATAAGCGATGCTTGCCAGTCTAAGCTGCCAGGTTGTGGATGGGGATGATTGTTCTCTAGGCGGCTGAGAATAGGACAGTGCCCTTGAGTGCCGTGTGGTTACCTGGAGTGGACTGTGCCATACTAAAGGGCAATGAGATCTTTGATTGTCAAAGTCAGGATTCAAAACGATTTTTTTAATGAACCAAAAAAAAAAAAGATTAAATATAATTCTTTATCTTCAAAGTGGTCCTTTTGAAAAATTTTGATATTTCTACAAAAGATGACAATCTGCCAACACAGAATAACTTGTGAATGCAACTAGTGCTCTCTTCATTGTTCCTGATTTCTTTCAAAAGCTACATAATATTACTTTCTAAAAAATGTAGCCTGCAAAGTTAATAGAATTCAAAGTGACTACTTTTCAATCTGAGAAGTTATAAAGATGTTAGTTCTTCGAGTCTTTAAGGAAATCCAATTATAAGCCTCTATTATTATTATTATTATTATTATTATTATTATTATTATTCAAGCATAGACCAAAAGAGGAGCTTTTCTTTCCAGGTGTCATTTGCTCAGCAGGAACTCACCTTGACTTTGGAGCTGATTTCCCTGCACTTCTCATTAAGAAGTTACCACCAGTTACCCAAAGTTGGCAGAAACTATACCTGAGCTGCCCTGGGTTGCTCTGCACAACCCAGCTGCACACTTTCCACACGAGGTGTGGCAGTCATCTGCTTATGTTAATTTTATTATTGAAATGTAGGGATGGAGTCTAGCCTGTTAATCTGGAGATAGCCATTGAGTAGCCAATGAGGCCTCTATGTGGAACTTTCTCCTGAGACTTCTGGGAAATCTCACGATATTTCCCTCATGAAGATGAGAAGCTATCTCCCCAGTTGTTGGGAGTTAGTTTTAGAGAGACAATGAATCACGGACAAGACAAGATGGCAGCATCCGAGAGGCTGAAGGAGCCAGCGGAGAGCCCACACAACTTTGCCCTGATGGAGTCAGACCTCTGAAACTGGGTGGTCACATGGAGACCTCTGCCAGCAATGAGTTGCTTCTCCTGTTGATGGACCCTGAGTCCTGGTAGCGAGGAGCCACGTGGAGACCCCTGCCAGCACCAGGATTCTGCACCCACTGACCTGTGACTTCGTGAGTCAGAAGGAGACTTTATAGACTGATTTTGGGCAGATGGGTTAGTATTGGACTTAGGACTTTGAACTGGACTGGGCTGGGATGTTTTCTCAATGTCCTGTTCCTCTTGTATATAAACCTTTTCTTTATATCCATCTATGATATTTGTTCTTCTAGTCTACCTTGACTAACACACAAGGTTATGTGGGACTTGAACCAGGTAAGTGAAGTACCTAGGGTGCAAATTTTAAGGAGGTATGACACTGAGGACCACTCAAGTGCAACACAAGCTTTAGGGACCCCACATGTGTCATATTCCTTTTGGCCTTAGTGGAATTTTCCATTTCTACGTAATCTGAATGTTAAGAAATAAGGTGAAAAAATATATATTTTTGCCTCCCACTTTGTTCAACCAAATACATGTCTACCTTCTAGAGCTTTCAATATAGATTGCAACTCAGCATAAAGAAAATAAAACTCCACAACTGGACCAATAGGCAACATCGGGACCAATGAAGAAAAGCTTGAAGCTGTCAACAATTTCCTTTTCCTTGGACCCACAATCAATGTTCATGGATGCAGCAGTCACGAGATCAAATCACGCATTGTATTAGGTCGATCTACTGCAGAAGACCTCTTTAAAGGACGTGACCTTGAAGACTACAGTGTGCCTACCCGTGCCATGATGCGTTCAATTGTCTCACAGGCATGTGAAGTTGGACATTGAATAATGAAGATGAAGAGGAATCCCAGCATTCCAATGACGGTGAAGCATATTAAAACCACCGTCGACTGCCAAAAGAACAAGCAGATCTGTCTTGGGAAAAGTACAGCCAGCATGCTCCTTAGAAGCCAAGGTGGTGAGACTTCATCTCATGTGCTCTGGGCATGTCATTAGAAGTCAGTCCCTGGAAGAGGACGTCATGCTTGCAAAGTAGAAGGACAGCAAAAAAGAGGGAGTGCTTCGGTAAGATGGAGTGACATACTGGCTGCAACAATGGACTCCACTGTAAGAATAATTGTCTCAAGAGCTCAAGTGGAAAAGCAGATATTCAGAGCATGATGACGGCAGCGGAGATGTGAGGGTGCTTGGCACAAGATATGTATTTATGCATTGTGAAAAGTGATATATGCATCTGCAATAAAATGATATAAAAATTTTTTAAAGAATAATCGTCAGAACGGCTCAGGACCGAGAGGTGTTTCATTATGTTGAATGCAGTGTCACTGTGACTCAGAACCATACTCTTGATTATGGCCTTTCTTAGATAAGTTACCAGGATCAGAAATGCTCAAGGCAAAGTTCTTCAGTCAAGGCAGCCTCTTCGCAGTCATTCCTCTCTCTAATCCTTGGTCTCTAAGCCTTCCAGCTCCTGAGTCTCTGCCCTACTCCGGAAATTTTGGAAAGCTCTTTAGAGCTACCAAGAAATGTTCACAGGCCATGCCACTCCATCAGGTCTAATGACATGAGTCAATAAATCTAGTTGGCCCAATGAAGTGCTTGGAATCACCCTACGCTACAAGTGAATCTGTTGCTCAGGAGGTTCTGCTGGCTTGTTGGGCTGGGAACTTGTACTCTAGCTCTCCATGAGCCTAAAACCCACCACTTTGTCTCATCTTGTGGTTTGCGGTTCTGCTGCTGCTCCTCGAACATTTTGTGACAGTTCTCTGGTGTCACAGGTTTCTGTTCTTAGACAAAGGATATCTATGCAATGGTTTCTGGCTTCAAAGAACGTGCTCCGCTTCTGGTTCTTCCATTTCCATGATAGAGAGAGACCCCTCCCCCTCCTATTTCTGAAATGGATCATTTTATACTTTGCAAGGTGACAAAATATGTGGTACCCCATGTTAGATGCCCAAGCTTCAGCAATCACGATTAACCCTGTTGATCATACACAGCTAAATTATACCATTGTCATGATCCTCCCCCACCTACCTTTACTCAAACCTATCAAGAAGAGAAGAAATCCATCCAATCTACATGATCTCCATTGATCCTTTGATGGCAATGGCAAAGACCATGGCTAAAATCCAAAAATCAAAATTCACTATCATTGAGTTGGTTCCTGCTCAGAGCAAGCCCTGTGAGTCTCGGACACTGTAAACATTTGTAGGAACAGAAACCCTTATATTTCTGCCGCAGGTTCGAATGGCAGCCCAGTCATCATCGTCTGTGTCTTCGGAGCTCCTTAAGACTATGGCTAGAAGAGACATATCAAGTCACTCACCGCCCCACACATCAAAGGGTTCAATTGAACAAAGGAATGTTCAGAAATCCAGGCATCATTTTGCCAAAGTTGTACCATGACACTCTAAATTATTGAAATTCTCTCAAATTACCCAATTTCTGGGGCTTTGGAAGTATTCTGAAAGACAACAGAAAAAAATGTCCTTTGAGGTCTCAGAGAGTTGATGAATGTTCTTCTACTCCATCTCAGGACTAGAGGAGGGCGAGCACGTGGTCTGTGGCAGCAGTTTGACAAAATGACACTTTTTTTCCTTGTCTTCTGGCACTTTTGCTATATTTCCACCTTTCCTTGTAAGCGTCCTAAGTGTCAATATTTTGCTATGGGACCTTGAGTCTCAGAGGAAAAAAAATGCATGAAAGTTGTAATTAACAGGACAAGCTGTTCCTCCTATTGCCGGTCTCTTCCTTATTGGATCCAAATTCTATGATGTGTCAATGTCAGCAAGAGCCTTGGTCTCCATTCAGCCCAAACCCCTCATTTTACAGATGAACAAACATGCTAGCTGGCATCATCGATTCTCCTTCTTCATCAAATGAGTTTTTCCTTTGCTTTCCAACACTTAGTCATTGCTTTTTTTTTTTTTTTTTTTAGCCATCATAGATGCTGGGACATTACCTGAATGAACTAGCTTCCCTATGACTCATATAACCTTGTCTGTTTACTCATGAAGTAAAATGTTTGTGCTATCCAACTAATTTCATAAGTAAGATGGCAAGCACTGTGTGTCTCACATCAGTATTATTAATTTCAAAAAGATATTCTAATAATTCAATTTCACTCTTTGCCTTTTTTGGCTTTTTTTAAAAATTCAACAGATTTTAGTCAGTGGAAATGTGATCACTCTTCAGGACCCAAACCATCAGGAAATGCCCTCCATGACATGCTGGCCCTCTTTTGGTTAATGTATGTCACCAAATGCTGGAACGTTATCAAATGAGCTATAACTATAAAAACCCATTTCTCTCTACCCACCCCCACCCACCCTCGTAAATCTTCTCCCCAAATTCTTATTGACCTTCTAGGAGAATAATCACAAAACCAGATTGCAAGTTTAATAAGCTTACCAGGGAAGTTGGCCCAAGGTATTTCTTCATTCTATATTTTGCAAAGCAAGACCTGAGAGCCTGATTCATACATCCAAATAGCCCCATCCCCTTGTACAGATGGCATTGAGTGCTCAAGGAATCTATCAGTGTGTTGTGGGCAGGAGTCATTAAGTCAACTCCAACCCCTAGGGATCCCTGGACAAGAGAACAAAACACTGCCAGGCCCTGTACCACCCTCACAATATTGAGTTCGAGCTCTTTGCTGCAGCCACTGTCCTGGGTCTTCTCTTTTTCACAGATCCTGTACTTCACCAAGGACAATGCTGTTGCTGTTTTTTCTTTCTTGCAGGGAATATTATTTCCTGTCTAAACTCACTGACTCATAGTGCCCCATAGACCTGCTCCTGCTGGTTTCCGATATGGTAACTCTTTATGGGTACAAAAAACTTTGTCTTTCTCCCTTGGAGAGACTGATGGTCTTGAATGGCTGACCTTATGGTTAGCAAACCCCTGTGTTACATGACCACGTGCCACCAGGGACACATCCCACTGGGTAAACGCTGTCCAAATTCAAATGCCCTTTCAAATGTTGAAAAGCAACGATGTTACTTTGAAGACTAAGGTGTACCTGACCCAAGCCAATGCATTTTCAATTGCCTCATATGAATGTAAAGATTGGACGTTACATATAAAGAAGAATCAATGCTACTTCCTTTTTGAGTGAAATATTTCTATGTTTTAATCGTTATTGTTGTCCGTTTGTTTATTTTGGTGTGTGCGTGCATGTGCTTTTCTGTATATGAAATCCATGATGGGTCAATCTACAGAGTAACTAAATTAATGGTTTCTTGAGGGTATGGCTGGGAAGGTTGGGGGGAAATAGGGAGCTAATGACAATGAGTAGAACAACAGAATAAAATGTTCTAAAGCTGATTGTGAAAATGATTGTACAACTCTTCTAATGATGATCAAATTATTGAATTGTGGGATGTGTGAATTGTAGGCCGGTAATTTTTTTCAGACTCAATGCATTTGAATTATGGTGAAGAATACTGAAAGTACTGTGGATTGCCAAAAGGAAAAGCAAGTCTGTCTTGGAAGAAGTATAGCCATAATGCTCCTTTGAGGCAAAGATAGCCAGACTTCATCGCATGTACCTTGGACATGTTGTCAGAAGAGACCAGCCCTGTAGAATGATGTCAAGTTTGGTGAAGTGTGTGTGGGGGGGGGGGGGGGGGGCACTGGAAATGGAGAAGATCTTTTGACAAGATAAATTGATGTAGTGGTTGCAACAGGGGGCTCAAACCTAAAGACAACTGTGAGCAGGGTACAGGACTGGGGAAGTTTCGTTTTGTTGTACATAGAGGTGCTTTGCACCAGAAGCAACTCAACAGCACCTGACAAGGTCACCCTCTCTTCTAAGGGATATTCTGCATATATGTTTTTGTTGACTATATTATGCCATTGACCTTGCTTTCTCTGAACCATGGTCCTAACCCATAGGAAGTCAATTGCTCAAGTGTTTGATTATATCTAAGATGTTTTCATAATTTTGTCTACTATGTGCTTTACCACACTCATGGATATATTTGCAGCAAAGGTAAATGTCCATGTACATTTATCCTCTGTCAGATCTATATGTGCTGTATTAGTCTGGCAGGCATGGTTCTGCCTTTGTGAATCCGTCTTATTGAAAGTTTTGCTCTATCTCCAACCTTCATTATTCATGTCAATCCAGTCACTAAAGCTTTTAATCTGTAAAAGTCAACAAGTCATATAGAGTCATCAGAAAAATGAGACTATAGATATATAGTTTCCCTCTCTCAACACTATCTTAAATTCTATACCATTGGTTAAATTATTGATAGTATCAATAGAACTACCTTCTGCCCTGGGGACATGATTTATAGTGTTCTCAATTATAAAGTGATAACAATATCTCAAAAATGAGCCAGAGACATATATAAACCATAGATATACAAATGGATTGGGGGACTCACACTTAACCATAGCCCGGACCTAAGAACAAGTATCTCTTCTGACATGGCCCTAATTGATATTTGCCCTTATTAAAAGAGCACTGAAGATATGGGTGACAAAGCAAAGTGTGCTGAAGAAATCAAGTTGTGCCTGGCTATCAGAAAGACTAGCATCTGGGGTCTTTAAGGTTTGCCTTCAAACAAGCAACAACCTAGGTGAAGCAGCAACCAAGTCCACATGGAAGAAGCACACTAACCTTTGTAATGCAAGGAGTATAAACAATAAAATCCAAATTGGGATTAGTATCAGAGAGAATAGTATCAGAGATTTAATTGTGGACACCTGGTTTGCAAATGGCTATGAATGACAGTGGAAGACCAATATTTATTTGCAGGGTCCCATGTGAATTAAGCCTCCCGTGAATCACCTCTGACCATAATCCAGAGATGTAAATATCCTGGCTATCAAAGAGAGAGCATGTAAAGTTGGTTATGGCACGCCTTATCATGTGATCTCCTTTTGACCCATTTCAAAGGTTTTTTGATTGAAGTTTTCCTCTGTCTTGCCATGTCATTGTTGAGTTTTTGTTTGTATTTTATTTTTGTGTTGTTTGATCTTCTGTATATGAAATCAAGAATAGGTAAATCTATAGAAATAATACCTCAGTATAAATACCTCTAGTAATAAATACCTAGAGACACATGAGGGGTGATTGGGGGGAACGAGTACACGAGAATAAGGAAGAAAGAAGTGTTCTGAAATTGACTGTGGTGATGACTACACAACTCTTCTTAATATGATTGAGCATTTGGAGTGTATGATATGTACAAATTATGTGCCAATAAAACTATTCAAACAAAACAAACCTAGCTATGCCATGTACCCAGTCCCACTCTCCCTCCCATACATGTTCGGCCCTGGCAGCTCTGCATGCATCTACTCAGAGATTACTGCGATTTGGGGCTCCTGTCACTTTGCTTTTACCGCTTGCACTCGGCTGTGTCTTCTCCACCTCCATTTTTTTTTCTTTGCCAACCTCCCTCTTCTTGTATATCACCTCTCCTTCACCCAACTTCATACCAGTCTACTCTCCAGCCAGGGACTTCCCCAGCTCTCCCCACTTACATGCCTGGGTGATGCCAGTGGTGAATATAATCAGAAGGTTGGCAGTACAATCATACCCAGAGTCCCTGGAAAGAAAGGTCTGACAATACTTCACAAAAGTCAACATTGAGACCTTGATGGAGACTGAATCTCAGCTGACACACGCACAGGGTCCCTGTGAGTTGGAAGGACTCGATGGCGGTGGGCTAGCCTTCCATGCAATGTCCTCCCAGCTTTCCTCTTCCCTGCCTTTTTCATGCCTTTTCATGCCTTTGACAGAGATTGAATCCTTCGCTGACACCTCCCTCGCAGCTCTTGATGCTCAGATGCCTCACACAACCCCACTTTGGGTGTCTTGAGAAGCTTTACACTATGTGAATGTGTTCTTTGTCTGCAAGGGGCATGAGCAAGTATTTGAGATTCAGGCATAAAGAAGAACAAGGCAGTTCTATGGACGATGCTAAGGTGAGAAGGTGAGTCAATGGGACCCAAGAAAAGGCTACAGGGCTATTGTCACCTCTGGCCTTTGGGAATTGGAAAAAGGGCCCCTCATTCTAAAGGAACTAAACCTTCTGGTGGTGCGGTAGAGAATCCTTCTCTGACTTGGTAGTCTCACTTTCCCACCGCAGACCATCGACTCCAGCTGGCAGTGGATGAAACTTCCTCTAGCTTGCCTTATCAAAGAGAAGCCTGCGCCTGTGTAGAGAGGCTTTTAGGCCCAAAGAGGAGAAAGAATATAAAGTGAGGAACTGAGGGGTCTCAAAGGACACCTCTCCCAACAAAAAGCAAAAGAAGGTGAGTATGAAAGACCCGGGATTTCTCTCACAGTATGTTAAAAAAAAATGCAGGTTGCTAGTTTGTCATATTGTAAACGTTTTCCCCACTGACTCTGCAGCCATCCTGAACTGAACCAAATCTGAATTAAAAGAGGCTTCAAAGGAAGCTTAACAGTTGGTCACAAGGGGTGAATTTTCCCTGTACTGCAAAAGGGAAGGATCCCCAGAGGGTGCTAAGTGGTAGGGTCCCTTCAGTAGCTTAATACAGTAGAAAATCATAACTCTTCACAGGCCAGCACTGGATGCCACGGCCACCTTCACCAACTTGTTCAAAGTCGCAGTAAAACAGGAATGCAAACCCACAGCTGTCATCTCCGATGACGGATTTACTGACTTTGGATGGTCGCTTCTCTTTTTAATATGTTCCTTCCCGAGCCAGGATGTGAATGTCAGAGTCACACACCATTGATGTTCCCACAACTCTTCCCACAACTGCTATGCTTCTGAACACAGAGTCACCTTCTGAGGGGAGG
>PVJH01036470.1:0-18776 GCA_004026705.1 Nesogale talazaci | reverse complement strand
CCCCAGTCAATTCTACCTTGCAAATCCTGTTAGACCGCAACATGTACACTGGTTCAGATAAGAGCTTGCAACACCATGAATCCAGGACAGATAAAAACCCAGGACCAATAATGGGAGTAGCAATACTAGCAGAGTAAGGAAAGGGTGTGGTGAGTAAGGGGAAACTGATTACTGATATAAGACCCTTCCCAGGGGGACAGACAACAGAAAAGTGGGTGAAGGGAAAAAATGGTTGGTGTAGGATATGAAAGAGAAAAAAAAAGGAAATTATCAGGGGGTCATCGGGGAGGAAAAGAAGGGAAGGGAGGATAAAAAAATAAGGAATTGCTACCTCAAGGAGAAAGAAAAATGTTTTGAAAATGATGATGACAACATATGTACATATGTGTTTAACACAATAGATATATGTATGGGTTATGGTAAGAGTTATAAGAGCCCCCAATAAAGTAAGATAAAGTAACATTAAAAAAAAGAATAGTAATAAAAAAAGAATCCAACCAAAAAAAGAGAAAAATCCACAAACAACCGAAACCCATTTCCATCGAGTCATTTGAGATACAGTTTATTGCTATAAACGGTTTCCTGAGGCTGTAAATCTTGACAGGGGCAAAGAACCTCATCATTCACCTAGAGGGCAGCTAGTGGATTTGAACCATCATTCTCGTTAGTAGTATAAGGAGGTTCAGTTGTTGAACAAGCTTTCACGTTTGGTGAAGGGTTACGCCAGTGAGAGTGGGGGAACCCTCGAAAAGCTGGACCGACAGAAGAGCCACAAACTTGGCGCATACATGGGGCAATCGTGAGCATGATGCAAGACCAGGAGATGTTCCATTGGACACAAGATTCTGTGACTCAGAATGAATGAAATAGCAGATATCCATTTATCTATCTATGTATCCATGATCCATCCATTCAACTACCTGTGAAACTGTGAAACCTAAATGCTATTGTGCCGAACAAGAAGGGAAGCACATATTGACAATAATTATATTGTAGATTCAATTAAAATATGCAAAAATAAGTACCATTCTGGACCTGGTGGTAGAAGAACCCATATTGATTGGGTCAAAATACTCTAGACACACTGTCAACTTGATGAGTACACATACAATACCTTTTTACTATAATTAAAAAAAAATAAAAAGAAAAGAAAAGAAAGATTTACTTTTAGAATACAAATAAAAGTTTTCGAATTATTTTTCTCTCTCAAATACTTATATCAAAAGTTCAATATAACACTCTAACTGGTGCAAAATAGATCTACAATAATGCTTGTCCCTCGATCGAAAGACTGAGTTGACTTTGTTGACTATACCTCTACAGTTAATGATTTTCTACTTACTCATCCAATTCTGTTTCTCTGTTTGGGAAAATGCTGCTCCACGACATTGAATCAATTCCATTCTCACAGTTGCTGTATTTGAGCTCATGGACGCAGTCACTGTATCGATGCATTTTGTCCATGACTTCCTCTTTTTCCCTGCCTCACTACTTTACCCAGTATGATGTCCTTTTCCTGGGACTGATCTCTCTTGATAACATGAATAAAGTATGTGAGAGAGAGTTTGGCTGTTCTTGCCTCTAAGGAACATTCTGGCTGGCATTCACTCAAGACAGAAATATGTCCTTTTGACAGTCCATGAGACTTTCAATGGTTTTTGCCAGCATCTTAATTCAAATGCATTGATTCTCCTTTAGCTTTCCATATTCAATGTGGATCTTTCAGTGTATAGGGGATTGGAAATACCATGACTTGAGTCAGACACATATTTGTCTTTAAAGTCATATCCTTGCTTTTCAACACTTTAGAGAGACCGTGCATGGCAGATTTACCCAGTGCAATGTGCTGCTTGATATTTCAAATGCTGGTTTCCCTCCACGGACACTTTGTGAACCAAGCAAGATGAAATATTTGACAACTGTAGGCAGTTCTCCGTTTTCCACACTCTGCTTGTCTGTCCATTTGGGAGAGAGGCTCATGTAGAGCAGAGACCTAGTGCTGTACTGGTTAGGAGTTGGGCTGCTAGCCCAAAGGTCAACAGTTCAAAGCAGCCAGGTGCTCTGTATGAGAACAATGAGACTTTCTACTCCTATCAGCATTACAGTGTGGAAACCTACAAGGCCAGTTTGACCTGGCCCTACATGAATGCTATGAGGCGACATCCATTCGATGGCAGCAAGTTTGGGGTTTGTTTTGGTTTATTCGTGCATATATACTTTTATTTAAGAATGACATCATGTCAGTTCTTAAATTTGTGGCAATCATACCTGAAGGTTTTTAATAATTAGGGAAACATCAATATCAATATCATTTTCTCTCCATCAAAACCATAGAACTAAATATGGTATTGATTGAAGATAAAAAGCAAAACAAAACTCATTGCCATCCAGTCAAGGCCGACCCATAGCAGCCCTGTAGGTCAAGGTAGAACTGTCCTTGTGAGTTTCTGAGACTGGAACTCTTTAAGAGAATAGAAAGCTCGACTTTCCATTGGGAGCAACAGAAGGCTTTGAACGTCTCAGGATCTTGCAGTTAGCAGCCCTTCGCTCAACCAGTATGCTATCAGGGCTCCTGGATTGAAAACAGAGCAACGTTCACTCTAACTATAGATGGCTTTGGCTGTTTCCCGTAATTCTCTTAAGTTTTCAATTTACCTTGCATGTTGCTCTACAGTTTACATGAGCATAAATTGTTTCACTTTTCACTCCGTTTAGGCAACTATTAAAAGGTCTACTTCATAAAGATATTAAGGGAGGTACAAAATGACTTGATCAAGGTCACACAGTGGTGGCAAGATTATTGATTTATAAAGCATCATTATCATTTACACGAAACAAAATTTAATGCTGCTAGAAAAATGTGGAGTCATGCTAAATAGGGTTTACCTTTCAAAGCCAATTTGCCGTAATGTCTTCTCCCATGTTGAGCCTAAAGAGAAAGAAAAATCACATTAGTGCCCACCAGTTATTCAGAAATTTCACCATATATTTGCATACCCATACCAGATGTAGGAGCTTAATTTTAACTGGGATAACTTGGCTTTCTCTTTTTAAGTACATTTCCCTCACCTCAAGCACATAATGGGTTTTATAAGGAATATGCCACAAAGGATGTAAGTGGGTTTATCCTGCAATACCACAGAGCTTTCTATAATTATCTGTCTGCACTGTGCTGTGATAAAGGAGCTGGCCACCAAATTCTAAATTTGCCCTGATAAAATAAATATTTCTTTTTGTTTTATACACACACACAAATAAAACCAAGCATATTGTAAGTTTCACTCACTAAAATTCAACTTTTAATTTGTGTAACTCTTCCAAACAGGATCACTGAAGACAAAATGGGTGCATAAGTAAATGTGGTGAAGAAAGGTGATGGGGTCCAGCTATCATCTGGGGTCTTAAAAGCTAGAAAGTAAACAAGCGGCCATCTATCTGAGAAACAACAAAGCCCACATGAAAGAAACACACCAGCCTGTGTGATCATGAGGTGTCAATGGGATCAGGTATCAAGTATCAAAGCGCCTGAGCCAAAAATTATATCTTTGTGAATGAGGGGGAGGGCAGAGTGGGAACCCAAAGCCCATTTGCAGGCAATTGGACATCACCTTTCAGAAGAGTTGTGGAGGAGACAAGCCAGTCAGGGTATAGTATAGCAACAAAAAACAGACACAACTTTCCTCTAATTTTTTCATGCTTCCTCTCCCACAACTATCATGACCCCAGTTCTACCTTACAAATCAGGCTAGAGCAGGGCGTGTACACTCGTGCAGATAAGAGCTCATGACACAGGGAATCAAGGACAGATAAACATCCCAGGACCAATAATGGGAGTCGAGATACCAGGAGGGCAAGGGAAGGGGATGGGGAGTAAGGAGGAACTAATCATAATGATTAATGTTCCCCTCCCAGGGGACAGAAAACAGAAAAGTGGGTGAAAAGAGAAGCAGTGAGTGTAAGACATGAATTTTTTTTTTTTTTTAATTATCAAGGGTTCATGAGGGAGGGGGGGGGGGGGAGGGGGGAAATGAGCAAATGAGCTGCTACCAACGGCTCCAGTAGGAAAAAAAATGTTTTAAAAATGATGAATGCAACATATGTACAGATGTGCTTGCCACAATAAATATATATACATATATATCACTATATATATATAATGATAAGACACAAGCCCCCAATAAAATGATTTAATTTTTTAAATGATTTAAATTTTTTGTAACATATTAGAATGGAGAAAACATTCAAAAGTTTCACCTTACTGAATACAATTTCTTTATCTCACAAATGAAGAACATGATGAACATTTTCTCTATTAAAGAAATAAACAGACATCTCTCGAATGCAAATATACTATAGCTAAGTGGCATAACTAAAGGATAGTAAATACATTTAAACCCAGAAATGAAGACTAATGGTATAAAAAGCATTTCCTATCATTTTCCCATTATTTTCTTTTTTCTTTTTTTCTTCGCGTCACTGCCCTGGTCAGAGTAGGAAGTCCAGCCTTGCTCCTGGAGAGCTGCTGCTGGGTTTGAACCATCAACCCTGTGGGCCGCAGTCCCACACACTGCGCCACCAGGGCTCAGCTTAATTTTCCCATTATTTTTATGTAATGGTTTTCCTAGACTTCACTGGCATATAATAATTTTCAAGTACTTGATATAAAGAAAAGTCACAAGTTTTATGCAAAATAAGTTAAATACAAAATTGCACTAATGCAGGTTAAGTATTTGCATGGAGTCCTTGGATGGTGTGAAGGATTAAGTACCATTGACCTAAAGCTCGGTCATTCAAGCCTACTCACAGGCACTTCTGAGGGCCGGGCTGGCACTACGCCCCCCCACGGTCCTCTCTCAATGACGTCAGGGAGAGTCTTCCACTCTGCACACATGGAGCTGTTGGGAGCGGGAACTGACTTGTTGGCAAGGAACAACAATGAGGACTAGGGCTTGCGCTAGCACAGAGTTTTGCATTTTCTTGGCAGCCGGTGGTATAGTGTTGGTGTTTCAGAACGGTTCTAATGAAGTACCCACAGTGTTAGCGCTAAACCATTAAGGGATGGCGTTGTGTGAGGCTCACAGTGGATAATTAATGTAAACTTTAATTCTGTAAGGATGAAATGGTGGATGCAGCACTGAGTGGCCAATGCCACTCTGTGTCTTTTCCTGAAGTTCCAATAAACTTATGTTTCTTTCTTAAGGACTGTGCCTTGGATGCTTTATCATGTGGCCCTGAGTCTCTCCTACACAGGAGACAGGCTTTTACAAGAGTCCCAAGACTAGATAGATGAGAACCAGGAATATCTCCTTGGTAATTTCTGTGGACTAGTTTTGGTTGTTTTGCTGGAGAGTAGGGGAGGCTGAATAATGCGTGCATGTGCGCACGTGTGCGCGTGCACGCACACACTTTTTAAGCTGTGTCAATTTCATCTTTTTAGATAAGGTTGGTTTCATCCATAAAACATCCAACATTCTTTGTGAAGTAAGAGAAAAAGACATAGAGATTTTGGCTAACCAGTTCAGGAATGTCTCCTACCTCCAGGCCTACAAGAGTGGGTCAATATCAGTGACATCTGTCCTGAGATCATTTGACAGTTAACAATCCTTAACTGAGGAATTCTTTAGAGATAATTGTCCAGTACCTGAAATCTTAGCCAGCAGGCCATTGGGAAAGAAGACACTAGTCTATCAGACTGAAGTATTGAAGGACAGTTGGCAGCTTCTGGTCTAACTCATGCGCGACAAAGGAGTAGGAGAGGCTAGAGTCTCCTGTTAAAGAGGAGGCCAGAATAAAAGAGCACAGAACAAATGGAAAAGTCTAGAATTTCAAACTCATGAGCCAGCAGGAAGGGCCGTCAACTGTAAGGACTGAAAGATACTATACTCTTCTTGAGTTCTGGCTTCCTGTGAGAAATAAAACACCAGTCATGCCATTTTCACTGTGTTTCGTAAGTCTCAGTATCATCCTGAATTTATCTTTCTCCCGATCTGTAAAAACAAAACCAAAAAACCTTGAAACTCCAGAATTGTTTTATTATCAAACTAACAAAAATGAATTATTTTGTTATACTGCACTACCAGGCTTCTTCAAGATGAAGCTTTAATTAAGAAATAGCTCCCTATTCTTATTTCTGAGAAATCTAAACTCTATGCAAGCAGACAAAACAAGCTGAAAACTTCCCATACAAAACTTTCAGTTCTCCTAATCCACCATAGAGAGGGCCAAGCTATCCTGTCACCAGTAGCCAGCTTCCTGAGTAATATGAGTGTGCCGGGTAGGTTTGTTGTGCCAACATGGCCACAGACGATAGGTAGGTCTGTTGTGACGTCAAGGACAATGAACACACGCGATCAATTGAAGGGCAGAAATGGAAAAGGCTTGGCAAGCTCCATCCTTGCTCTCTTGCTTTCAGATCTTCGGACCAGAGAGCTGCCTTATTCGTCCTGTGCCTCATCCTCTAAGCAACACTACCCGTGGGACACCTAATCGTGGACTGTGTTGTTGTGAGTTGAGGTTCCTTCAAGCCCTACTTTGCCACGCTCCTGGGATATACATCTCTCGAGCTGGTGACTGTTGGACTCTGTCATCTGGCTGACTGTTGGCGACCTGCTCTGCTGTTTGCTGCCTGTGACCAGATAGCCTGAATTGCTCTACAGAGAACTACTCAGTAGCCCTCAAGACTTGAAGGACTGCCAGTCTTCTAGCTGTTGCACTGAGCAATTTGTACTGCTTTATTGATCGTTAACTGTTTCTTTCTGATCTTATATACTCTTCTCTCTATGTAAACATATAAAGAGAGTTACCAATGGCCTGGCTTTATTTCTCTAAGAGAATCCTGCCCGACACACTGAGCATCTGTGTACTGTGGACAGTCACCATCTTTTTCAATTGGTGGTAAAGTCCTTGTTGTTTTTAGGCATCATCCAGTCAGTTCAGACTCAGCACGACCCTGCGTGCAATAGATGGGAACACTGCCCCATTCTGTGCCCTCCTCGGGACTGGCCTCATGGTTAAGCCCATCGTTCCAGCCACGGTGTCCGTTTATCTCGCCGAGGACCTCCCTCTTTCCATTGGCCCTCTACTTTCTCAGGTATGGTGTTCTCCAGCACTCCTCTCTCCTGATAACATGTCTGAACTACCTCTCCTAGTCTGCGAGGTAGGAGACCGAGCACATCAAAATAGGATTCCTGTCCTCAAAGACCACATCTACTTGAGGTTTGGGTTTTTATGAATTTTGTAAGCACTCAATCATGATGAAATATGAAACAAACAATAACTGGAATAGACATTCCCAGATCCTTTGCCACCCAAAACAATTTTGGTAGCCCCTTATTCAGTTTCTAAAGCATTCTTTAAAATCCATTAACTAGGTTTTACATGGTAAGGAAATATTCATTTTTTCCAAATAAGTTGGACACAGAGTGAAAAGAAAATGAGAGCAGTTGGCAGGCTTCCTTGATGCAACACTTTAAAAATGAGCTTTTCAATGTAGAGACTTTTAAGACATTTTATACTCTTCAGGAAAAGAAGGAACGGCAACCCAATCAAGAAGACATATGGCTTAGAGAAATGGATACAATTAATGAGAGGAGTTTTTCCCCTCTTCTGTCTTAGATGAAGAAGGTCGACATAATGGAATGTGATCTTTCCATTTTAACGGTTGAATTTTACGGCATAATATCTGAGGCACAAAATGAAAATTTGGTGAGAGCCCTGAAGGTAGAATCAGGTAGCACTGAGCCTGAGGGCTTGTCAGAGTGGCACAACCACAGCCCTGGCATCTCAGTCACTCCCGCCAGAGGAACTTTCTGTGCCTGGCTGTGTGATCTGTTCTCCCGGACTTAATGAATACTTCATCTACAGAACAAGAGGAGCTCTGCTGTAATTGTTTGCCACCCACCAGGTCTGCAGTTCAAACCCACTAGCCACTCCATCAGAAAGAATGAGGCTTGCTGCTCCAGTTAACATTTAAAGCCTCAGAAACTCTCTGGTGCATTTCCACTCAGCCCCGGAGGGCTGCTCTGTGGCAGGATCTCACAGAAGACAGTGCATTACAAAATAAACAT
Organism: Nesogale talazaci; assembly: GCA_004026705.1. NCBI lineage: Eukaryota > Metazoa > Chordata > Mammalia > Afrosoricida > Tenrecidae > Nesogale > Nesogale talazaci. The sequence continues at coordinate 10,710 of PVJH01036470.1, read as the reverse complement.
AACTCGAACACACACGATTATCCCCTCTGCATCCTCTTTCATGCCTATGTCCTAGCTACCTAGCCTTCTCTGCCAGTTCTCATTCTTCTTTTCATAGGACTAACTTCGTTCCTTTGACAAAGCTTTTTCCAAAGTTGCTCCTTTGGGGGTCTCATGATCCTATACCGCACTCTCCAGCTCGAGTGGATTAACTTGTTACTAGGTGCTGTCCAGATGGCTCTGACCCACAGTAACCCAAGTACAACAGAATGAAACACTGGCTGGTCTTGCACCATCCTTCATTGTTCCTACGGTTTAGCCCATTGTTGCAGCCAGTGTTAATCCATATCACTGACCTGCTTTGCCAAGCATGATGCCCTTTTCTAGGGTCTGATCTCTCTTGATAGCATGTCCAAAGTACATGAATGAAGGTCTTACTGTTCCTGCTGTTAAGGCTCATTTTGGCTGTGTTTCTTTCAAGATAGATTTGTTTATTCTTTAGGAAGATCATGGTACTTTCGATATTTTTTGCAAACACCATAACTAAAGTGTGCTGGTTCTCTTTCTCTCTTCCTCATAACATGCCCAACTTTCACACATATGCACATGAAGGGAGAGAAAACAGTATGGTGTGGGTCACATCGAATGACATCCTTTGTTCTCAAAGTGACTCTTTGCTCTTCAAAACTTTGAAAGGGGCTTGTGCAGCAGACTTAACCAATGCAATGCCTGCTTTCATTTCTTGACTGCTTTTTCCATGAACATTGATAGTGGATCCAAGTAATATGAAATCCTTGACAACTCCAATCTTTTCTCTTTACCAAGATGTCACCTTGAGGGTCTATTCATGAGGAATTGGTCTTTGTAAAGAATCGTATTGTAGTACAATTGAGTTATAATACAAATTAAAGGCTGATATTCTGGATCTTCATCAAGATGTAGCTTAAATACTCTTGACTTTAAGCAAACAGGATTGTATCATCTTCATATGGCAGATTGTTAATAAAAGCCTTCCTCCAATCCTGATATGACATTCTTCTTCATGCTTCAGTTTCTTGGATGATTTGCCTGGCACCCACATTGATTAAACACACATGGTGAAAGGATACCACCCCGAAACACATCTTTCTGAGTTTAAGCCTTACAATATTCTTTTGGTTTGTGTGAACAACCGCCTCTCAATCTAGGCACAAGAGTTGTATGGGCATAATGAAGCTTTCTGCAATTCCCATGTTTTAAAATTCTATACATAATTTGTTCAGATCAACACAGTCAGACACCTTCGCATAGCCAATGAAACACAAGGAAACATCTTTCTGCTGTTCTCTTTTTTTAGTCAAGTTTCATCTGATTTCATTCTAAAGACAGCTTGAAGTTCTGGCAGCTCTCTGTCAATGGACTGCTGTAACCATTGCTGAATGATCTTCAGTAAAATTTTACTTGCCTGTGATATTGTTTGATAATTTCCTCATTTTGTTGGGTCACCTTTATTTACAATGAACACAAACAGGGATCTTCTCCAGCAGATATGCCAGTCTTCCAAAATGCCTTGGTATAGACGTGTGAGTGCTCCCAGTGAATTAAAACCTTGTTGAAACATTTCTATTTGTATCCCTACAATTCCCTCTTTTTGGTTAATGCTTTCAGTACTGATTGGATTCTTCATTTAATATCACTTGGGCATATGCTACCTTTTGAAATGCTTGCATGTTGACTGGTTCTTTCTGGCTTCATGATTTTAGTTTCCTTTCATCTTTCTTTGCTGTTTGTGTATTGTCCAGTATTTGCCCATAGAATGTCACTCAAGGTCAGGCAATATTAAAACTGGAGGCTTGGAATTTTTCTTCAGTCTACTAACTTCACATATGCTGAGTGTGTTCTTCCCTTTTGGTTTTTCAACTCTATGTACATTTCACTAGATGATTTTTCTTTGTCTTCTTTTTAAAAGAACCAAACAGTCTTATGGGTATGTAATTCATGTATCATAATTTTCAATAGTTCAGTTATATCAAAAGTTATACAATCATCACCACAAGTAGTCTTACATATTTTTTGTTTCTTGTTATCACCATTATTAGATCCTCATTTTCTCCCAATCTCTCTTACCATACTTCCAAGGAACCCAGTTACTATGTCTATAAATTCAACTATCCTGCATACACAGAAAAAAAAACACCCCTACAACTAGTAACTATAATAAAGTAAAACAGAAAAACCTCAATTGTAAAGAAAGCAGAAAATATTAAAAACTAGAACAAATTTAAATGGATCATAACAAAGATCACTTGATAAGGTGCTAAATTTTAACCCAGCTGCATCTTCAGCAATCCCCTTTCCAATGAATTCTTCATAATAGCACCATCCTGGCCCATGCTCAGGGAGGAGTCACCAAGGGCTTAATCCACATGTATTCCCTCTTCAGTTAAGAACAAAACAAAACTGAAATATCTTTCAAGTGGGTCAAAGACGAGATCAAAAGATGAGCAATTACATTTTAGCCTTACCACATCTTCCATGATTGACTTTACAACGATCTCTGTCTGATAAAAAGTCTATTCACACCCTCAACTATGGTCAGAGGGGGCTCCCTAGAGGCTTCATCCATGTGTGGACCCTGCAAATGGACTTTGGGTTGTCACACTCATCCATACCCTTCTACAAATCAGGTGTTCACCACCTAAGATCTGGTATCACTCCCTCCTTTAGATTTGGTTTACATTATTTATAATCCTTTGATCACACGACTGGCCTGCTTCTTCCATGTGGACTTAGTTGACACATCACTTAGATGTCTACTTACTTGAAAACAAGCATCTACCACCCAAGATACTATTTTTTTCTTGATAGTTGGGTGCCATCTAGATTCTTTACCACACCATACTATAGCTCTAATATTTTCAGTGATCCTTTTCACAAGGGTGAGCATCAAGCAGGACCATATCATAAGACCTAGTTGTTCTTAGATTGGAGCTAGAATTCCTGGAAGGCCCCAATCCATCCATGCACCCCTGGCTTATAAACGTCTCAGAGACATCACTGTCATTTTATGTCAGGCATCATTTCCATGGCCATCATGTCATGCTGACTCAGAGCTACCCGATAGTGCAGGGCAATGGCCTCTATGAGTCTCTGAGGCTGCAAATCTTCAAAGGACCACAAAGTCCCCTCCTTCCCCTGCGGACTGGATGACAGTTTTGAAGAGCTGACCTTGCTGGTAGCAGTCCTATGCACAACCACTACATATTGATAGTGTCATTCATTTACCCAAAGGGATAGGAATTAAAATGCTGTTCCAAAGCTACTGGTGTACAGCTGTTTTTTTTTTTTTTCTGGTAGCAGTTGTGGCATTCCTCCATGGCAGAGAAACTGTTGCCTAATTTCCTACGCCTCTTTCCCAGCCAAATAGAAAGTGGGCATATGGGGGGCAGACAAGAGAGAAAAAGAAAGAATTTCAAATGCTGTTGGGAAAAGGAAATTATACAAGTAGAGGCCAGTTATGAAACATAGTGCATGAAACTTGACTTGTACAGATTGAACTTTTAAGTGGCTGGACATTGTGGACACAGAAAATGGGGGTTGATGACAGGGCCATTCTTCCCATTATATTCATTCACAACAACTGAATCACGCCCATCAGAATAAAGCATGCCACAAGTTGGCCAGGAGGGCCTCATTCCGATGGTAAGTAATGGTAGCTCCAGCCACCATTCCTCGGGCACCTCCAGGCAAGGGACTCCAACCAAATCCAACATTGACCAGCTCAATGCCCTTGGGCTCGTGGTCATCTGCTTCTTCTCACATCAGAGTTTCAGCCTTAAGACCAATGCCTACAGGTGTGTTTGAGGTAAATCCCAGTTCACTTAGTGAAGTGTCTACTTTGTTTGAGTTCCTCCAGTGTGGTCTATAAAAGATATTGTGCACCCCCCAACCCCCAAAAAAGTCTAAAATCCCAATACGTAGTACACTGATTGGCTCACCAAGAGTCATATAGAATGTATGTAAGAAAGTTTCGTTAGGATTCTAGTACCAGGCATATTCTCCCATTGGGTTCCACACATTACTCTGCCTTCTGAAACTGCACTTGACATTTTTATTCAGCTATTTTTGACCAACTGGATCTGGCAAAAAGGGAGCAAAGCTCTGGGCTCCTTGTTAACTGGCTCCTTTGCTGGTTAGATTTCAAAACTGGCACGCAGCCCTAGTTCCTGGCCTTTCAGGAAACTATATAATGGATCGCAGTCTGGCGACACTGTGCTCCATGACACATGTTGAAAGCATGTCTGTAAAGAATGATTCAAATGTGCAGAGGAAGCAAGGAGAGAAAGCTTCCATATGGCATTTCCAATGACTCTAGCTCTCATCTTTCCTACTTAAAGGGAGAATAGCCTTTGCTTCTTCCTCTAGCTTTATGTTGTGCCTCTGATGTGTGTGTTTCAAAGAACACTATATCTGAATGGAGACCATAATATTTTAATAATTTCTTAAATATCAAAATTGGTGAGGAAAATAAAAATATATTTTTAATAAATCTGAGTCAATTTAAATGAACAGTGGGTATTTTCCTTAGTGTTAAAAGAAACAAGAAAAGCAGGAGGTACTCTGTAATCTCTTATCAAATGCTAGATAAGACAATCATCTGTAAAACACTATAAATTCAATTATGTTACTATGCCCCCTTTCCAGATAAGAAATTTAGTTGTTAAGGGGGTGATGGGCACTACACTCCATGCTCTGAACTTCTGAACTCCTTGCATTGCTATACATTACTGCAGTCCTTCTCTCTTCTTCCCTCTTCAGGGTCCTTTCCTGTTCCTCCTTCACATCATTGGACTTTTTCCTGGATCTGGGTAGTATACAGAATTCAAACTTGTTCTTGCCTTGGCATGCAGTTTTATGTGTTTCATTTTTAGTCTGAGAAGCCTGTGAATGCCTGAAGTAAAGGTAATTCTCATCTGACTCCTTTCAGCCACCTTTTATACTGGACCTATGAGTTTTCCTGTATTAGTTTTGCTAAGGTATTGGCATGCACAACATCAATTATGCCTGTGAAAAGCCGTACACCAATGTGTAATCTGTAGACAGTGGAACATGGGGAGGTCATTTTAAAATACATTCTAATTTTTCTGTAGTAGGTGGTTACAGAATTTTGCTTATAAGAAATGAGACTCTTTAATTACGAGTCTACTTCTAGTAATCTGTATTTCCTTAGATATGTTGATCTTGGATGTCTCTCTTTCCTTAGTATAACACTGTGGGGTTTGTAAAAGGATCCCTTTCGATTTGCAATTTTACCTTTTCATAAATGTTACCACTGGAAATAATAAAATAACTGAATCTTTATGCTGCAAAGTTTGTTATCCTATATGTCATTATATTTTCTAGCTCATTATTTTTATCACATTCTATCAATGCATTGCTCAATTTCTAATACAAATGCAAAACAGAATGTGTATTTTTCCTGTGGTTTCATTGTAGAGTAAAATGCTGATGGTTAAATGAGGCACGGCCTTTCCTCTAGTTGTACAGTTTTGTTTTTGTTGTTACAAAGCATTTCTCAGCAGTGGGGGACCGCTTGAACTTGGGCCTGCAGCTCTGTTTTTTCAAATCATGAGCAAAAGGGGCCTAAGCATTCACACCTGGGTGAGTGTTGGCCAGTCTCTGCCTACAAACCATCAAAGGGTTCTCATTCACCGCTGAGCCTTTTAGGTAGCTGAGCATGTGATCTGGCACAAAAATGGGCGACGAAACATTAAAATATCAAGAAATTATACCACTTCAAACTTTCCTATCAAAAGCCTCATTTATATTATTGTTAATTCTCTAAAAGACAGCTTTCATATCCAATAAAAGAAGTCCTGATTTTACTACATATGGAACCATGGCCCAATTATGAAACTATTAGTGAAAAATATATTCTACTTCTGAACCAGGCAGAACATTTTATTTTGTAACTATTACGATGGGCTGTGTTGAATCCTAGCTGAAATATATTGAACCACAGAGTCAGCTGCTCTAATTGAGGACATGTATCCCAGTGATGCAACCTGCCAATTTTAAGGATTTAATATAAGCATTTTTGGTTAAATGTTCAGATATGTAGATACTCCATTGTCCAAATTCCAGGATGAGATTTGCTACTTTATGACTGATAAATAATTCTGGAATATAAAGAGAATGTTTTCCTTTTAAAAAATTATAAAATGCCAATTTCTATAAATGGCATTGTCTTAATAGATACCATTTTCATTTCTAACTCAGTTCTCATGTTTTGCAATGTTCATATTCCTCCTGGTCTGGAAATTCATGTCCAGATGATACCTTTTCCATGTTTCAAAACTATGCATAAGGTTTTGTGGCTTTTTCTCTGTAGTAGGAAATCAAGTCCTTCTTTGTAATCTGTTCTTGGTCTGGAAGCACCAATGAAGCCCGTTCATTTGGGTGACCCTGCTGACATTTGAAATATCAGCGACATCGCTTCCAGCATCACAGCAATACACAAGCCACTAGAGCAGGGCAAAAGATAGACAGGTGGGTACTGAAAACAACAGGAATTTATTTTACTACAGTTAGGGAGGCTTGAAGTACAAAGCTAAAGTCACGGTGGTGCTGAGTCCTTCTAAAGGTTTTGAGGAAAACATGTTCCATGCTTGTCTTGTAACTATGAATCAAAATCGGAAATCCTTGAAGAGCTTTAGTTTATGGACACATCCTTGATATCTCTACCTCTATCTTCACATGAGTACCTTCCCTTGTGCTGATGTTCCTGTGTCTCGAATTCACCTCCTACTCATCATGCCTGAGAGCGTTCCTCTCCCAGTCACCTCCCTTCTGGATATATAGGTGCCAGCTCTGAGAAGGCTTCAGCCTCTTACCCGACCAACAGTTTTTGGGCCTGCCATTCCCTGAGTCCATTTTTAATGTAAATTTCTCTATGTGTGTGCTTTTGTGTATAAACACACATCATTGGTCTGTTTCTCTAGAAAACCCTGACGAAAAAACAAAACAAAACCACTGGGAAACTGCCTTCTACATAGATGACTATGTCAGAACAGAAAGAAAAAAAAAACACTTGTTGTCAAATGGAATTAAAATATAATGAAAAATTCTCACAAACTGTTTGAAGTCCCCTTGCATTTATGAGAAAGTCAGAATTCTATTTCTAACCTTACCATCACCATCATCATCCCCATCTTCCACTGGTCTCTCTGACTTCAGTAGTTTCTTTTCCCACATTCAATATATCAATTAGAAACAACAGAGCAATAAAGGTAGGTGTGTCTGTGTGTGTGTGTGAGTGTGTGTGTGTGAGTGTGAAGAGAGAGAGAGTGAGAGAGAGATGAACAGTAAGAAAGGGAGCTCACTCTCCATGACTTGATGACTTTAGGGAGACATGATTCTGAGGAAAAAGCTACAGTTATAATTTTATCAAACTAAATGCCTTGCCCTGAAGTCACTTTCTGTCTCATGGGCACCCCGTACAACAGGCCAGCAGCATGGGTACCAGATGACTATTTAGAGGGCGGGCAGGAAGGATGGGTAGTTCACATAGTATTCTTGAACATCATAGTGTGGATATCAGCAATGGGCCCACGGAAAGGCATCCTGGTTGATTGCATACTGGGATAAGTGCAGTTACTAGAAACCTAGAATTAGATTACCCCTTTCCAAAGAATTATACTATATGGGACACTAAAATCATGCTACAGAAATCCATACCTTCTACAATACATAAAACAGTTAGGGAGATTTTTTTCATGATAAAGAACAAGGATTTATGGTACATATTTGGAATATTGATTTTATCTGAATTGGCCTGGTGCTGGGCTCTGAAAGCTACTTTAAAAATACCTATTTGTTTTCTGCCTCCTTCTCATAGAAGGTGTTTACAAAAGAGATTTCCAGTAACTACACTTTCAGTTTTTTGAATATCAGATGAATAGGAGTTTCCAACAAACTTGATAAGCATTAAAGTCTGCCCAGACAATTGATTAAATTCAATACTTTGGATTTTTAAAAAAAATAAAATGCTCTTATAATCTCTCTGTTCTGCAAGTTATCACAAATTCTAAAATGCCTCCATCAGATTACGTCCTGTTCATTTTTAAACAAAGTTCACAGATGAAAACAGAAATTTAATGAAACAAAAAACTGTGGGAAAATTATTTATTAAGCAAGAATTTTGCTAACGTGGGTACTGCATCATACATTTTTCATGGTGGTCACCAGTGAGGAATGCAAGGGAGGCATCTCTCTGCCATTGAGTTGATATCAGCAACTCTTAGTCACCGTATAAGACAGGGACGAACTGCTCCTGTCAGCATCTGAGACTGGAACTCTACGAGATTAAAAAGTCCCATCTTTTCCCCTCAGGGCCACCAGTGTTATCAAGCTCCTGACTTTGCAGTTAGCAGCCTAAAGAGTAACCACTAGGCCAGCAGGACTCCTAATTGGGATATAGAGTTCCAACGATCCATTTGCGACAGTGACTGTGATCTTGTCTAACAGAGGAAAAGCCTGACGGCTGGAAGAAGCCTTTCTGAGCGCATCTCCCTTCAGAGGTTGGCAGCTCTGATCACTGCCCTCACACCTCAAGCAAGAGTTCATAGTCCATGCACCTCTACTCAACCACAACGTTGTACGTGTCAGAAAGCATCAGCAATGCCTAGCTTTCCTCCTTCCATCCACCAGCCTGGGTATCCATATAGTATGAATAGACTGCAGCACTGATGCTGATTTCCCTTTTTTTTTTTCTATTTCCAGTGTCAGTTTCCATTTCAAAAGGCAAGATGAGGTTCCTGCTATTTCTAAGAAGGGTAGAGAGCAACTAAGTCTTAAACATAAATACATCCCCACGTCACTCCTTACAATGGGTCCAATATTACATTGGGACATTCATTTTATGTCCCTATCTGTACACATGCATTGGGAACACCTAGAAGAAACTAAAGCTTTCTTCACAACAGGGAAGTGTCTGGCACAAAGAAGTAACAGGGAAATAATGACTGTTTCTAGGCTGCACTGTTCCATGCTGTTGTGTGCAAGGTCACTAGGGAACAGAACAGAACTCCCTGGAACCTAGCAACCAACAATCAATGAAATGTCCCTTTTCACCATCATCTTAAATGAACAGGGCTGCAATATATGTAATACCCTGAAGAATAAGGATATTAATGACAAGTGTGTACACACAAACTAGGTACATTAAATTATGAAAAAAATGAGGTTTAGCATCTCTCAGATTTACCTCCTGTTTTAGGTCATTCATTTTGCATTATATACTTTTATTTTTAGTAGGTTTGCTAAACTCTCCTAAAATAACTTTAGTGAAAAGGCATAGGATGTAAATGACTTTATTAAACTTTACAAAGAACTTAGCAAGTTCACAAAAGTTGAGAGAGATGTGTCTAAGATGCTGTGCCTACAATATACACATAAAAAACATGATCTGAATGGTTGAGGATTCTGTCTTCTATACAAGCCAAAGTAGAAGAACTATCATCTCTCCAGATCACAGAAATACATGCCAAAGACACAGAATGCATGTTAAGTGTGCTTATGTTAATTTTATCATTGAAATGTAGGGGTGGTGTCTAGCCTGTGAATCTGGAGATAGCCATTGAGTAACCAATGAGGCCTCCATATGGGCATGGCTTTCTCCTGAGACTTCTGGGAAATATCGCATGATATTTCCCTCGTGGAGATGAGAAGCTATCTCCCCAGTTGTTGGGAGTTATTCTGAGAGACGATGAATCACGGAAAAGACAAGATGGCAGCATCCAAGAAGCTGAAGGAGCCGGAGCAGAAGCCACCCAGCTTTGCCCTGATAGAACAAGACCTCTGAAGCTGGAGAGGTCATGTGGGGACCCCTGCCAGTAATGAGTTGCTTCTGCCACCACTGGATACTGTTGATAGACCCTGAGCCCTGGGAGCAAGGAGGCATGGGGAGATCCCTGCCAACACTGGGATTCTGCACTCACTGACCTATGACTTCATGAGTTGTAAGAAGACATTATAGACTGGTATCGATCATATGGCTTAATATGACTTTGACTTATGACTTTGAACTGGACTTGGTTGGGATGCTTTCTCAGTGTTCCAGTCCTTTTGTATAAAAACTCTTTCTTTATATTCATATGCATGTCTATGAAATTTGTTCCTCTAGTCTACTCAGACTGACACAACGGTGTCTTAAGAAACCATCTGATTTCCCTACACTCTCACTCACCAACATTTGTTACTTTCTACTTTAAATTAATTAATGGATCTTAGCCATCCTACTGCTTGCTTTTGATAGGCACCATAGGTTGGTTCTAGACCTATGTCGGACACAGGGCACTGCCCAGTTTTGCACCAGCCTTAGCAGCATTGTGTCCTTTGAGCTCACAGTGTCAATCCAGCTCCTGAATGCTTTTTCTCTTTTTTGCCGCCCTTCTATATTGCCAAGAATTATGTACTTTTACAGGGACTGGATCTTCCTGGTAACATGCACAAAATATGTAAGACCAGGTCTCTCCATTCTTGATTCAATTGTGTATTCTTGTGGTACTTCCTTTAAGACATACATGTTTGTTTCTGGGAGTCCATGGTATTTTCAGTATGTTTTGTCAATTCCTCCTTGGCGACATGTCTTTTGAGTTCCATTGTCCATTTTTCCAGTCGTTGTTTGCCTTTTAGTTGATATGGAAGTTTCATATCTATTTTGGTTATTAGGTTGTTGGATCTATGATTTTC
>PVJH01036469.1:0-18769 GCA_004026705.1 Nesogale talazaci | reverse complement strand
TACATATCGATGAGCGTCCCAGAGTTGTTTCTCTAATCCATCAGGACCAACCGTGTGTCTCTGAAATCAGCGAACGGCTACGACATTCACCCGGCAGACGCTCATCACAGTCTCATCAAGGCAATTGAAGGTTTCGTCAGATCAGTGGCTCCCGAGGGGATCTGCCGGGTCCGTTAAGTTCAAGGCAGAGGGGTCCACTCAGGAAAGGTCGATTTTCTGTACATCAGAGGATTTGTAGATTTTTCTCAAAGGCTATGGGTGGGTGTGATAAATAGGCTTATTGTGCCCACCCGGCCAATAGGGATGTGTGGGATTATTAAGGTGGCAGTTTGATCGGAGGGCAATGAGGTAAGTGACTCGGCAAGCCCCGCCCCTCTCACGTTCGCTCTCCCGTTCTCGGCCTCAAGTTGTGAGTACACTACCCGTGGGACAGTCCACCAGGGGATCGTGTCACCAGAGCTGGAGGTCCCTTTGAGATGCTTCCGGTGCCTTTTGTCAAGCTTCTGGAGTGTACATCGCTTGAACTTGAGGCTGGCGGATCCTGTCATCATTGCTTGACTTTGTTATCCCAGTCTGGGTCTGCTTTGATAAACTCCTGAGTCACTGACTATTGGCGATCCGCTGCCTGTGGCCAGACTGCCTGCCGTGCCCGAGGGAAGACTCAGCTGTCTGCCTCCTTGACCTTGGACCCAGCACCCTTGTGAGGTGAAGGACTCCCAGTATGAACTGATCCCTCGGTACTGCTGTGTGGATTAATTCACTGTTATATTTCTTTGTGACATATATATGTATATATAGTCATAAGTGGTTTGGTTTTTCTAGGGAACCTAACACAGTTGATCACAGGGCCTTATGATGATGAACTTTTTTTTTTTTTTTTTTTAGGCATCACTGCCCTGGTGGTGGGAGTAGGAGGCCCAGCCTTTGCTCCTGGGAGCAGGAATTGAGCCTCCATCCCAGTCCTGTGCACAACCACTACACCACCGGGGCTCAGCCTGATGATGAACTTTTAAGAAAACTTTCTACCTTGGTGTGGGAAAGGCCAGGAAGATTGTGCTGAGGAATTTTTTTTCCCCATCATCCCCAGCCGCCTGCTCACTCTTTGAGGGTAGCAAGGGTGGTCCTTCTAGAACCTGATTGAGGAAACTCTACCTCACCCACCCGGCAACCCTGCCGGTCTTGCCCCTTCAGACTTTCTTTTGTTCCCCAAAGTCAACAGCAACATTTGGTGGGGGGGGAGCATCACTGCCCTCTGGTGAGAGTAGGAGGCCCAGCCTTGCTCCTGGAGAGCTGCTGCTGGATTTGAACCGCCAAGCCAGTGGGCCGCAATCCCTCACTCAACCACTGCACCACCGGGGCTCAGCCCAGCAACTTTTTTTTTTTTTTTTAAAGAGGATGGTTTGGGTCTCTTGAGAAATGCCCAAACTGCTATTTGATGATAATGTGAATCAAAGAATTCCACATTCTTCGGGGAGCTTGTTCTTCCACATTCTGTTGGGTTGTTCGTGGGCCTTACTCTAGTTCTGATGCTGCGTTCTTGTTTGTGGCTTCTAGCGTCACAAAGTGCTTGCTTAGCGTACAAATTGAGTACGTATAGTGACCGACCTGGACGCACGCGTTCCTTGTTTCAAACCAGGCACTAGTCCCTGGTGTGGTCGGAAGGACCGCCTCTTGGTCTATGTGCTAGGTGGCAGTCACCTAATTGGGTGTCCATTTCGGGAGTCAGAGTGTAGGGGTGAGGTCTAGACTGTCAATCTGAAGACAGCCAATGAGACCTCTGTGTGGGCGTGGCCTTCTCCTGGGAGAATTCTGGGAAATCTGGCCGTGTTTCCTCTTTGGAGGTGGGAGACTCACAACCCACTCCCTTGAAGACTCTCTCCTGACAAGGCTGACTTCCTGCGAGACTCCCTGAGGAGAGGCCACATGGACGCAAACAGACCTCTGAAGCCGGAGGAGCCACGTGGAGACCCTGGCGATGCTTCTCATGTACCCCTGCATGCCTGAACCACGGTCTAAAAAAACACATAAACCTCAGAGTCATAAGAAAAAAGTTTTTTAAATTTGGATGAAATATGCAATGTAGGGGGAGGGGGAGGAACCAACAGCAAGGATATATACACAAGCTCTTATTTGAAGGACGGGCATCAAAGGAGTGGGTTGGGGGAGAGGTCGGGCAGTGGCAGTGTACGATATGACAAAACAATAACAATGTATAAAGTATTGAAGTTTGGAGGGGAGGAGAGGCCAGGGGAAGAGGGGAAGGAATGGAAAAGCCGATACTAGGGGATTAAGGGAAAAGGTGGACAATTGGAGAACAATAATAGAAGTGGACATGAGAGGGTGCTTGATGAATATGCTTATTTATCTATTGTGAAAAACGATGTATGAGCCCCCAATAAAATGATTGGGAAAAAATGTTGTATTGAATGTTATAAGAACTGTAAGAACCCCCAATAAAATAATTGGAAAAAAAAAAAAGAAATATGCAATGTAGGGCTGAGCCCCGGTGGCGTGGTTGTGTGCGGGACTATGGCCCACTGGGACGGAGGTTCAATTCCAGCAGTGGGGCTGGACCTCCTACTCCCACCACCGAGAGCAGTGATGCCCCCCCCAAAACAAACAAACAAACAAAAGAAATATGCAATGTATACTGATACCGATAGGAAGTGGAAACATGGGGAATCCAGGACGGACATCCCTTCAGGACCTGGGGTGAGAGTGGCGATACCGGGAGGGTGGAGGGAAGGTGGAGTAGACAGGGGGAACTGATTACAAGGATCTGCATATGGCCTCCTCCCTGGGGTACGGACAACAGGGAAGCGGGTGAAGGGAAACATCGGGCCGTGTATGATATGACAAAATAATAATAATTTATACACTATCAAGGGTTTATGAGGGAGGGGAGTAGGGAGGGAGTGGAAAAAGGAGGAGCTAATACCAAGGGCTTAAGTAGAAAGCAAATGTCTTGAGCATGATGAGGGAAACAAGTGTGCAAACGTGCTTTGCATACCTGGGGTGGATGGATGGATTGTGGTAAGAGTTGTCGGAGCCCCCGATAAAATGATTAAAAAAGGAAAGAAAGAAATCTGCAATGGTTTCAAAGTGACCATTTTAAAGTATCCAGTTCGGCGGCCTTGCAGGCAGTCACAGGGCGGGGTGTGGGTGTGTGTGATCTCGGCCTCTTTGTAGTTCATGGAAAACCAGGACAGCTGCATGGAGAAGGAGCCATGAGGTGACTGCTTCTCAGACTCAGTGCAAACACCTGTTCCTCCTGGGGTCTTTATCAGCCAGAACATAAGCGATGGCACCAGAAAACAGTATCGTCCCAAGACCTTTCCCTCCCCTCCAAAGAGGACCCTGCGCCTAGCTGCACTCAATCCCCGTTTTCCCTTTCCACCCAGCTGTCTTATTGCAACCTCGAATCTGCTCCCTGTCTCTGTGGACGTGTCTATTTTGGTTACTTCATATACAGGGAATTGTGTTCGTCTGGGTACGTTAAAAACAAATCCATATGTATATAAGGGAGAGGTCTATAGGCAAGAGCAATCAAACATTGAGAAAACCTCCCAGCCCCATCCAGAACAAGCCGCTAAGTCTGATATTAGCCCATAGGCTCAGTATCGGTCTATAAAGTCCTCTGCAAACTCACGACACACACGCAATGATGCTGAATGCAAGCAGGATGACAGGTCAGTGGGTAGAAAGTCTTTGGATCCAGTGGCATTGTGAGCATCTCAGCGCTGGCAGGGGTCTCTGCATGGCTTCTCTGGCTTCAGAGGTCTGGTTGTATCAGGGTAGGTCCATGTGGCTTCTCCAGCTGCCAGGGCGTAGCGCCATGTGTGTCTTGTCAGGAGAGCGTCTCTCAGTGTGTGAGAAGAGAGAGAGAAGTGTCACCTGCTTTAAGGAGGAAAGACAGGAGTTCCCAGGATTCTCAGGAGAAGGCCACGCCCACACAGAGTCCTCATTGGTTATATTTTAATTGTCAGGCCAGACTCATCCCCTACACTCTTAATCCTCTCAAATGGACACCAGATGATGTCACAACCACAATAAGCGACTGGGCTGTTTCTGCCTTTGGTGCTTATGATTCGTGATTCTGTGATCATGCACGCCCAAGTGATTGCTTGAATATTTGCTTTAGGAGTGGAATGGCTGGGTGGTATAATGTTTCCTATTGCCAGACAGTTGATGTCAATTCATTGTGGCCCAATAGAACAGAATAGACCTGGTCAGAGACCCCCAAAGCGATCATCCCTATGGAAACAGACTGGCACACCTTTCTCTGTGGAGCAGCCGGTGGGTTTGAACCATGGACCTTTTTATTAGCAGCCACACACGCTGGTTCCCTGATCCACTGCCAGAGGGTGCAAAGCTGCTGGTGCTCAAGAAATTTGGAATAAAAGCTCCCCGACTGTTAGCCTGGGTGGACTAGAGAAACCAATTCATAGCCCCTCATTGGTGTCAAGGTAGAACTTTATATAAAAGAGTAAATTGTATTTTAAGAAAACCACCCAGCCTAGTCTAGATCACGTCTATACTAGTCCATAAATTCCTCTTCAAACTCATGCAGTCATGCAATATCACCGAATACGGGAAGATGCCAGGCCGGTGGGATCCAGTCTTGTGGATCCAGTGGCGGTGGAAGCAGCTCAGTGCTGGTGTGTGTCTCTATGTGGTCCCTCCAGCTCCAGGGCTCTGGCTCCATCAGCTCCATGTGGTTTGTCAACAGGAATGTCTCACAGGAAAACAATGCAGACGAAGAGTCTGTCTCCCCCCTCCAGAGAAGAAGACAGGAGTTCCCAGAATCCTCAGGAGAAAGGCCACGCCCACACGGAGGCCTCATTGGCTAGGACTTGATTGACAGGTAGACTCCACCCCTTCGTAAGTTGACAGGTTATGTAGCAACCACCCTGACCAACCAAGTGGGAGAGATCTGTATTCACCTTTTGCCCATTCCAAAGAAAGATGTTATGAGGGATTGAGACAAGTATCCAACAGTACTATTAATGTCACAGGCAAGTACAATTTTGCTGGAGATAATTCAAAACAAAAGGGAAAAAAAAACCCAAGCAAACAGGGTGGATGGACAACAGAAAAGTGGGTGAAGGGAGACGTCGGACAGGGTAAGATATGATCAAATAATAATAGTCTATAAATTATTAAGGGTTCGTGAGGGAGGAGAGAGAGGGGAGAGAGGGAGGTGGGAAAAAGAGAAGCTGATACCAAAGGCTCGAGTAAAAAGCAATTGTCTTTTTTTTTGTTTGTTTTTTTGTTTTTTTGTGGGCAGCACTGCTCTCCGGTGGTGGGAGTAGGAGGCCCAGCCCCACTGCTGGAATTGAACCTGCGACCCAGTGGGCCGCAGTCCCGCGCACAACCACTACGCCACCGGGGCTCAGCCCACAATTGTCTTGAGAATGATGATGGCAACAAATGTACACGTGTTTGAAACAATGGATGGATGGATGGATGAATTAAGAGTTGTATGAGCCCCAGATAAAATGAATTTTTTTTAAAGCCACACACACACACACACACACGCACACACACACAAAACCTGACAGAATAGTGGCAGGAGTTCCTTAGCACAGAACTACCAAAAATTTAAGCTGTCTTCAGAAAAGGGTGTGAAAATCATTGTTAATGTCAGATCATAGCGAGAAGCAGAGAATACCAGAAAGATGTTTCCATGTAGTGGAGAAATCTGATGGTACCAGGCTATCAGAAAGGATACAGGTCTGGAGTCTTAAAGGTTGGTTGTAAAACAGGCACCCATCTAAGTGAGGTGTCTGCTAAAGCCACGTGGGACAAGCACACTGGTCTGTGTGATCCAAGGATTGAAGATAATAAAATCTAAGACTGGAGTGGGGAGTGGTATGAGAGTTTAAATTCAGAGGACCCAGTTTTCAGAAGGCTAGGAGTGGCAGGGAGAGACCAGAATTCATTTGCAGGTCCCCAGGTGATTAAAATCTCTGACAGTGAGCACAGAGGACAATTGTCTGACCATCAGAGTGCATTGGAAAGTTAACTAGTGTAGGTATCGTCAGCTGAAACTTTAATACTTTATCACTTATTCTCCCATTTGACCCCTCTTAAATTTCTCCTAGCTTTTCTGTTCTGTTGAGGGTTTTCTCTGGCTTATTTTGTTCTTGTTGTTGCTCTCTGTGCTTGCTTACATGAAAACTAATGGAGGAAAATCTGCAGAATCCGCAGCTGAGTTAATAACACGTAAGGTCAGGGCAGGGCGCTGGTGGCGTAGCGGCCGTGTGCCGGGCGGCTGACTCTGAGGTTGGCTGTTTGAAGCCACTGGCAGCTCCACAGGAGAAAAATGAGGCTCCCACAGCCTGTGACCGTCTGGGAAGCCCACATGGGCAGTTCTACCCTGTCCTACAGGGTCTCTTTGAGTTACCATCAACTCGGTAGCCAGTGGGGTTTTTGTTGTTTTGTTTTGTTTTTTTGTTTTTTGGGGATTTTTTGAGCATCACTGCTCTCCAGTGGTGGGAGTAGGAGGCCCAGCCCCACTGCTGGAATGGAACCTCCGTCCCAGTGGGCCGCAGTCCCGCGCACAACCACTACGCCACCGGGGCTCAGCCCTTTCTTTTTTGTTGTTTTGTTTTGTTTTTTGCCAGTGGGGTTTTTAACTCATTTAAAATTTGCTGGAATTATTGTTGTTTTCTTTCTTTTACCATTTCCTTACTGTTGTTAGTTTTTCTCTTTGGGGAGGGGTATGTTTTTATTTATGTGCAATCCACTATCGGTAAGCCTATGGAGACAGTAACCGGATTCATCGTTTCTCAGGGTTATGGCAGGGGAAGGTGGGGGGAAAACGAGGAGCTAGTGATGATGAGTGTAAGAAAGAGGAAAATAGTCTCAAACGGACTGTGGAGATGATGGCAACACTCTTTCTCATAGGCTTAAGCAATCAAGTCATGGGATGCGTGAATTACGTCACGACAGTGATTTGAAAGAGGGAGATGTTTGTCCGGTGTTTTATTGACTGTGCAGAGGCCTTTGACTGCGGGTGTGCGACGGATCATGAAGAACCTTGCCAAAGATGGCCGCTCGTTGGCTGAAAGAGGAAAGGAGGCCAACTATGACAGGTTGGATGGCCACTTGCAGGGTTTTAAGACCCTCCAGGCATCATCCGACCGGAAAACGGCACCAAACGGGTGATGAGGCCAATTAGCTGGCATGACTCACAAGGCAGGACCTCCAACGCAAACACCAAGCCCCGAGCGGTGTCTGTTTATACACCAGCTTCTGAGCAGAGCCTCTGTTGTTGCTTTAAGTAGGTCTGTTTTAATGTTTAACAGGCGTACAACCCTGGAGCAATTCCCTTAATTGGCTGTACAACCCTATCTTTAATGGACACGACTTTTCCATCACCGTAAACAGGAACGTGATGCCCTGGCGGTGGTTCTCCACTGCCCTTTCATTTTTCTTGAATCATTTTGTTGGGGGCTCACACAACTCTGATCATAATGCATACATCCATCCACTGTATGTAGAGCACATTTGCACATTTGCGGCCACCGTGATTCTCGGAACATTTGCTTTCTACTTGAGCGCTTGGTATCAGCCCCTTAGTTTTCCCTTCCCTCGTGAACCCTTGATAACTTATAAATTATGATTATTTGTCATATCACACACTGTCCAATGTCTCTCATCACCCACTTCCCTCTTGTCCATACCCCAGGTAGGAGGTTATATGTAGATCCTTATAATCGGTTCCCCCTTTCTACTCCACCTTCCCTCCACCCTCCTGGTAGGGCCACTCTCACCCCTGGTCCTGAAGGGGTCATCTGTTCTGGATTCCCTATGTTTCCAGTTCCTATCTGTCCCCGTGTCCATCCTCTGTTCTAGCTGGATTTGTAAGGTAGAATTGGGACCACAATACTTGCAGGTGGGGGTCGGGAGTGGAGAGAAAGCATTTAGGAGCTAGAGGAATGTTGTATGTCATCCTTGTTACACTGTACCCTGACTCGCTCATCTCCTCCCCTTCGACCCTTCTGTAATGGGATGTCCAGTTGTCTACAGACGAGCTTTGGGTCCTCAATCTGTATTCCCCCTCATTTATGGTGATATAATTTTTAGCTCTTTGATGTCTGATACCTGATTCCTTTGACATCTCGTGGTCACACGGGCGGGTGTGCTTCTTCTGCGTCTCTACTGTCCTAATGCCGCCACCCTTTCTTACAGTTAGTTCCTCCTGGGGTGATGACCCCCGCCCCCAACCACATAATTATGTCTGTTTCTGCTTCATCACTGTCAATTTGCTACTGTGATACATCGTCATGTCAATATCTGATAGGCCGGATGTATGGTCATTGTTACAACCTGAACAAAATTAAACGTCATGAAGGCATCGTGATTCGTCACAAAGCAGTGTGTCTCTATAGCTTGTGAAATAGTTATGAGCTTTCTGACCATCTTAAGGTGACTTCTGCAAAAGGGTCGTTTGACCCACAGAGGGGTGTGGAGCCACAGGTTGAGAACCATTGTTATAAGTTAACACCACACACACACATACACACACACACACACACACACGCCTTCCCCTGATAACCACAAATAAACTTTGCCACTGCTGTTAGGGGTCATCAAGTCTGTGCTGACACACAGGCTTCCTGTCGCTGTATGTGGCGGTCATGTGCTTATGTTAATTTCATGATTGAGATGTAGGAGTGGAGTCTGGCCTGTTCATCTGGAGATAGCTTTTGAGTAGCCAGTGAGGTCCCCATGTGGGCATGGCTTTCTCCTGAGAATTCTGGGAAATCTCACAATATTTCCCTCGTGGAGATGAGAAGCTATCTCCCCAGTTGTTAGGAGTCAGTCTTAGAGATGATGAATTACAGACAAGACAAGATGGCAGCGTCTGAGCTAGCTGAAGAGGCCGGAGGAGAAGCCACACGGCCTTACCCTGATGGGACCAGACCTCTGAAGCTGGAGAAGCCACGTGGAGACCCCTGCCAGCGCTGAGTTGCCTCTACCACCACTGGATGCTGTTGATGGACCCTGAGCCTTGGAAGCGAGGAGCCCTGGGGAGACCCCTGCCAGTGCCAGGATTTGGGACCCTCTGCCTTGTGACTTCGTGAGTCAGAAGGAGACGTTATAGACTGATATCTATATGGACATATGGGCTAATATGACTTTGTACCGGACTGGGTTAGGATGCTTTCTTAGTGTCCTATTCCTCTTATATATAAACTGTATCCACATGCGCGTCTATGAATTGTTTCTCTAGTCTACCTGGACCGACACACTGTATGACAGAAGGAAACACTTCCGGGTCCTGTGCCATCATAACAATTGATCATTCGCTTGAGCCCATTGTGGTGTCCATCTTTTTGAGGTCTTCCTTGAGTTCTTCTTGTCTTTGGCTGCCTTTCTACTTTACCAATTGTGAGAGTTAAGTTTGATTGTGCCAACCAGGCTGATGAACCCATGAAGGAGTAATTGAAGAGGGGAGAGATAAATGACTCAGTGAGCCTCATCTGTCTGGTCTCTCGCTCTCTGATGGTCGTACCAGCGTGCAGCTGCCTTAGCCAGTTCCCTGCTTCAGCTGGCAAGGCTCACTTCCTGCAAGACATCCCTGAGGAGAAGCCACAGGGACCTACCCAGATGCAGCTCTGGGTGCTGGAGCCGCCACATGGAGACCCCTGCCAGCACTGAGATGTTGACACACTCATGGATTCAGCCCTTCTCCTGCAGTCGGCATCATTGCATGCATGTTGTGAGATGGGGGAGGACTTTGTAGATGGGTGTCAGACATAGGAGCTAATGTTGGACTTCGACTGGACTGAGTTGGGATGCTTTCTTAATGTATACTTATCCTTTCTAGAAAACTCCCTTATACAATATGAGTGTTTATGGATTGTGTTTCTCTAGTTTACCTAGACTGACACACCAAGCGCGATAGCCTTTCCCACACACTGGCCCTTTTGCTCACACGTCCAAAGTTCATGAGAGAAAGTCACCATGCCCTCCTCGCTCCTGAAGCCTGTTCTGCCTGCACCTCTCCTGAGAGAGAGAGAGAGAGAGAGAGAGAGAGAGAGAGAGAGATGTTTCTTCTTCAGGCAGTACTTTCCACATTTGCCAACTCCGTAATTCAGTTTTACTTACAGTACTTGGTTCTTGGGTGGCGTCAATACTCCTGATCCAAAGGTCGCCAGTTCAAGGCCACCCCACAGTTCTGCAGAAGCCCTGAAATCTGCTTCTGTGGTGATCACAGCCACGAAACCCTCAGGGGCCCTGGTGCTCGGTAACCCACGGTGTTTCCATCACCCACCAACATATGAAACTGTGTGATACGGGGGGCCTTCATTTATACTCTCGACCCCGTCATACAAGTGCCCGAGATCCACCCTACCCTTCGACACCCTCCCCAAGGCCTCCCCTCTGGTCCAGAGACCACTGTTTCCTGCTTGACCCTTTACAACAGCCTCTTCCCTGCGTTCCCCATTTCCATCCGTCAACCTGACGATTCTTTCCCAGCAGGCAGAGATTTCTTTTTGTTTTAATGCATCTCAGAGCACCCCCGTGACTCTCTGCTTTAAAAAAACGATCTTCCTGTTCCATTTGCCAGAGAGGAGCAGGCTTTTGTGTCCACTGGGCTGGGCCAGGATTCCCAGTCGGGCAGTTGAGCCCTCCCCGGCGTGTGATCTGATCTCATGGAAACAGCTCCAAGATGAGGGCTGCTGCGTCCGGGGATCCAACTCCTGACATCATAAAGGGTTCGGTAGGCGCTGTTGCACAGGGATCACAAGTACAGGTGATAGAAAAGTCATAGAAAGTATGAGAGGGAGCAAGAAAGGAGTCAGACACTTGTCATGGTGGCAGGCTCCTCTCCCGTTAAGCCATCAGCTTAACAGGGCAGGCAGGAAGCCGGGGGTGCTGGAGAGAGAGCCAGAGGGAGCGAGTTTATGGCTAACCAAGGTTTATATCTGCTTGGGGGGTGTGTGTGATTACAGGTAACCACACGTCACAGGAAGGGGCTGTGCAACAGGCATAAGCGTCACAGGAAGGGCATGAGCTAGGGGCATACATGTGGCCAGAAGGGGAGGGACCAGAGGTGTACATGTAAGAAGGAAAGCAGATCCCAGATTCATGACCGCAACCTTGACCTTGATCGTCCTTGGGTGAGCTTGACCGCCCTGGGCTCTCCTACAAGGAAGGCAGGCGTCTGCTACTATGCTTATCAGAAGGGAGTGGGCCCTACTTAGGGTGGGACAGACAATACAGCCTAAGAGGACTGGTAACCCTAAGGGAGAATAACCCCTGACCTCTTTCTCTTGCCCGCCAAGTGTATAGCCTTTTGCCATGTGTGACAAGAAGCTGAGTTGGGCGTATAGTGGGGGAGACCGCCTGTTAGATATCTCGGGAATAAAAATATACCTCGGTCCTTGGCTTCCTGCATAAAAGAATGTAAGCGGAAACCCGGTTTGTGATTCAAACAAGTTTTATGAAAATTAAAAGAAGTTTCAGGCCTGAGTCCCGGTGGCGTAGTGGTTGTGCGCGGGACTGCGGCCCACTGGGATGGAGGTTCGATTCCAGCTCCACGGAGCAAAGGCTGGGTCTCCCACTCCCACCACCTGAGGGCAGTGATGCCCGCCCCCCCCCAAAAAAAAGAAGTTTCAGGTTCACATCGGCACCCAGGAGATCCCTCACCCTCTTCTGCCAGCAAGAAAAGCTGCCTGAGAGAGAGCGATGCGGCCAGCTCGAGACCGAAGCCCGGCTGGGCTCCATTGTCGGGCAGCCGCAAGGTAACAGCTTGCCAGGGCCAAAATCCTTGGTGTTTTCAATTTTCCCGCGGGGAAGTGTGGTTTAGGGCCCTGGTCGACCCCATTGGCTGAATTGCATTTACCTGGCCTAGGTGAGCCAATCCAGCCGTAGCACTGCGGGCTGGAAACCTGCATCTTGAAGCATGCGCAATGTGCCATTCCTTTGCTGAGCGATCGTTTTCTTTTAAGCCAGGCACCATGGAGCCCCTTTTCCCTGCACTAGCTACCTATCAAACTTGGGGGAACACTTTCTGTTGCCCACACTGCTGTGCACAGGCAAGCAGTTGTAAGAAGACCAGGGCGCGGAGTGCAATCGAAAGGACGTTCCCTACACAAACAAATAAGCAACAGCCACAACTCACTGCTGGGGGGGGGGGGGTGTCAATGCTGCCTCCTACCGCCCCCCTCACTTAATAAATGAATGTGAGTGCCTTTTTACATCTGAAGTCAACCTCCAAATGTGCATTTGCATATTGATGGACCCTTTCATTTTTTTTCATTTTTCACTCTTTTTTTTTTTTTTTTTCTTTTTCATTTTCCACTCTTACTAACAATATCTTTACTGGTGCTCACACCTAGGTGAACCATAGCAAATATTTGACAGGCCCTTGCTAGAGACAAATCATCTTACAAACAGCGTCCTCTTTACCGGTGCTCACCGTATGGGAACCAAAACCAATATTTGATACCGCATTGTCAGAGGAAAATCCTCCAAACAGGGTTCTAGGGACCAGAGGGGGAAAAAGAGGTATTAAAATTGTTGACAGCAGTTGAGCAACTGCCCTGGAACCCATTCACACTGCAACACGAATGTCTTTGGAGTGTGTGTTTTGGCCACACCTTGGCCAGCATGGAGCATGACGCAACTGTCAGAACGTGTGCCAATCAGATACCCGGCAAACAGTTAGTTATGTGGCCGTTCCGCTGACCTTTGAGGTCTCTCCTTATCTCAGGATTGCTCTGGGGAGCCATCGGTGATTCTTTCCTGAAGTATAAGGTTGACCATCGATTGCTACGCTGATTGTCGACTCCTTGGGGTTTGTTTCCGGAGGAAGTACTCTCTTCTGTCCTTTAGTCTGTGCTGAGCTGTTTTTCACTGCTGTAGGGTCATAACACAATTGAACGCGGATTGAAGACAAACACCTCCCTTCCCCCCTTCATTATTTACCCTCTCTCCTCTCTTTCTCTGGCCGCGTCTGGATCTTACGGTCTGCCTTCTGCAAACCTGCCGACATAGTGGTGATGCATTCATTGGGCCGCTAACCACAAGGTGAGCAGTTTGAAACCACCCGCCCTCCTGCTGAAGACAGATGGGGCTGTCCACTCCCTGACAGAGTCTCAGTCTCTGAAACTCACAGGGGTGGTTCCACCCTGTCCTGGACGATCCATATGAGTCTGAGTAAACTCAGTGATGGTGAGGGCTTTTTGTTTGCTTTTGTTTTGGTCTAATTGTGAAATGATGTCTGGGGCGCTAACCACAAACTCAGTCAGGTCAAAATCACTGACTCCAGGAAAGGGACTCTGATTTTAATCCTCACAAGCTTTAGCAGCTTTTAAACAGCTCCTAGAAAGCGCTTTCGTTAAACACATTCTCACCAAGCAGTCGCAGAGAGTTGAGTCTGTGGTAGTTACATAATCTGGTGTCCGCCTGAACTTTAAGAGTGAAGGCGTGGAGTTTAGCCTGACGGTCAAGTCATGCGTGATGAACTCACTTGGAGGCACTCAGGAGAGAAATAACTGGCTAGAGGTGGGACATTCACTCCCTGGGAGACATTTCTGTTGACAAGATGCGTGGAGCTATGGGTAATGCCCTGAGCTGGAGGAGCCACATGGAGACCCCTGTCAGAGCTGAGGGGCTTCCACTGCCACTTGATCCACAAGACTTTCCACCCATGGGCCTGTGAACTCCCTACATTTGGTGTCATTGCGGGTGTTGTGTGAGTCTGAAGACTGGTCTCAGACATAGGGCCTAATATCAGACTTATAGACTTGATCTAGACTAGGCTGGGATGTTTTCTTTTTTTTGGGGGGGGGGCAATCACTGCCCTCAGGTGGTGGGAGTAGGAGGGCCAGCCTTTGCTCCTGGGAGCCGGAATTGAACCTCCATCCCAGTGGGACACAGTCCTGCGCACAACCACTACGCCATCGGGCCTCAGCCCGGGATGTTTTCTTAATATACAATTGGTCTTTGATATAAAGCTCTTTCTTTTTCCTTTCCTTTTTTTTTGGTGGCATCACTGCCCTGTCAAGCAATTTTTTACACACATAGGAGTGTACATGAATTTGTTTCTCTAGTCAACCCAGACTCGATCCTGAGACCGAACACATGTCAGGGGCATGCCGGGCTCCATCAGACTGTCCTCAGCTGATTTCTCTGGAGTGGACAGCCAGGTCTTTCTTCCCAGGCCCCTCAGGGTGGATCTGAACCTCCAACCTTCCAGGCACTGTCTGTTCTCTTCCTTTTCATGGCCACCCCAGGTGCCCAGAGTCAAACTGCACCCACGGACTTCTAGGCTGGAAATTTTCAGAAGCAGATCTCCCAGGTCTTTATTTGGGGTGGATTTGAACCGTCACCCTTCCTATGAGTAGTCAAGCACTTAAACATTTGCACCGCTCCAAACCAAGCCAATCCACCCACCCACCCCATTGCCATCAAATAGATTCTGACTCCTCCTGAGCCTACCCAGGGCTTCCCAGGCTGTAAATCTTTCTGATGGCTAAGAAGCAAGACAGCTTTCCAGAGGAAGGAAATTCGTATGTGTTCTGTGTCTTCCGTGTGCTTCCATGTGCATTGTGTGTCTTTGTTCAGTCGACTTTATGTTTTCCAGGTGATTTTGGATTTTGAAGGATGATCAAATGGATCGACTTGTTCTTGCATGAACTCTGGGGTATGTCATGGTTACCAAGGCTTTTGGTGCTCTCACAGTATGTGTTAGTCCGGGTAGACTAGAGGAACAAATTCAAGGATACGCATATCAATTATAAAGAAAGGGTTTATATACAAAAGGAATGGGACATGGAGAAAGCATCTCAGCCCAGTCCAGTTCAAAGTCATAAGTCCGATATTAACCCATATGCCCGAAATCAGTCTATAAAGTCTTCTTTCAACTCACGAAGTCACAGGTCAGTGGGTACAGAATCCCGGTGCTGGCAGGGCATCTCGCCTCCAGGGCTCAGGGTCCATCAAAAGCAGAAGCAACTCATCGCTGGCAGAGGTCTCCATCTGACCGCCCCAGCTTCAGAGGTCTGGCTCCATCAGGGCAAAGCTGTGTGGTCTCTCCGCCGGCTCCTCCAGCTTCTCGAACGCTGCCAGCTTGTCTTGTCCGTGATTCATCGTCTCTGAGACTAACACCCAACACCTGGGGGAGATAGCTTCTCATCTTCACGGGGGAAATATCGTGAGATTTCCCAGAAGTCTCAGGAGAAAGCCATGCCCACATAGAGGCCTCATTGGCTACTCAATGGCTATCTCCAGAAGAACAGGCTAGACTCCACCCCTACATTTCAATCATGAAATTCACATAAGCACATGACTGCCGCACAGTACAAATACACTTTTTTTCTTTTGTTCAAGTCTTCTTGTCACATGTATGCCCCTAGCTCATCCCCTTCCTGTTACGCTTATGCCTGCTGTACATCCCCTTCCTGTGTGTGACGTGTGATTACCTGTAATCACATCCAAAGTAGATACAAACCTCGGTTAGCAATAAACTTTCTCTCTCCTGCTCTCTCTCCACGTGGAACACGAAGGGAGGCCGAGGTGAGCATGCCACCCTGAAACGTGCCTGACCCCATTATTTCTCTCTCTCCTCATCCCTATGATTTTACAACACTCTTTCCTTATCATCGCTGTACCATTGCACTGACAGGACCCGTGATGATGTGGGAGGGGCTGGTTCCCCGACAGAACATAATGCACTTACTTCCACAGTGGGATCCGCCATGAGCAACCCGCCAGGTTGAAGGAGATGCGGGTGGAATGTCATACCAATTCTCAGATCACAGCCATGACCCAATCCAGCGAAAGGAGGCTTCTTTAGGGATGTGGCCTGCTTCCCATCTAAGTGGACATGGTGGGAAAGCGAGATTGGCTTTTTGCTGTGTCCAGAAGCTGCCTCTGGCCAGCCGTCAGCCTCCAGGTCTGTGAACTCGAGACAGTGGCCTGCCACACTGCCGGTCAACCCTAGGAGTCCAGGAGCCTACCGACTGCTGATGGAATTCTGCGGCCACAGAAGCCAAGAGAAGCCTTCAGCCTAGCATCGGGCCCTTGATGTGGCACATGCCTGTCTCTACAGGTGAGTTACTGCCTATACATAAAAGTCCCCGTCACTGTTATGGGTCCATGCTGCCTCACAGGGACCCTATAAAACAGAATAAAGCTGTTCTTGTGTGTTTCTGAGACCATAGAAGTCTAAAACACCTAGAGCGTATGCTCCCAAGCTTGTCATATTACCTTTTTGTTTGTTTTAATCAACTTTGTGGAACTTTTTTTTTTAGGCATCATTGCCCTGGTGGTGGGAGTAGGAGGCCCAGCCTTTGCTCCTGTGAGCGGGAATTGAACCTCCATCCCAGTGGGCCGCAGTCCCGCGCACAACCACTACGTCACCGGGGCTCAGCCCCTTTGTGGAACTTTTTACATTGAAAAGTATCTTCCTTTTATTTTTGTTGGGCATCACTGCTCTCCGGTGATGGGAGTAGGAGGCCCAGTCCCACTGCTGGAATTGAACCTCCATCCCAGTGGGCCGCAGTCCCGCACACAACCACTACGCCACCGGGGCTCAGACGAAGACCTTTTTAAAAAATTATACTTTTATTTATCTTGTTGCTGAAGAGATGAGACCGAGCCAGACATAGTACCGGGTAGTGTCACCGATCATAGATTCCGAGTTGTGCAGTCACCCACGCTCCCCCTTTCTGAGCCGTTTCTCCCTGGTTCACGGCCATTTGGAGACCTTTTCTTAAACCCGCCCTGACGTGAGCCCCATCTGCCTTTACTGCACCTAACAAAGCCAAGGCTGGGACTCAGTATACAGCTCTGTGGTCACTGTAAGCTTCTTCCCCTGCAGGAACACAGCTTGACCTGGATGTAGCCACTGGCCCAATAACTTCTAACCACAGATGACTTGCCTCATTCTGTCAAGTGAGTCCTGCCTGCCACCCTGAGATCAAGATCATTTCCCCACAGATAACCCGAGGAACAATCTGGAGTGTGTACCCGCCCAGGGGTCTGCCCCCGAGGGCCAAGGAGTCCAGAATCCTGGGCAGAGTCTTGCTCCTCGCCAAGGGGACCGAGGGCCCGTCGAGGGGAGGCGGGGTCTGTGTCTTCAAATGGACAGGGTTTAATTCTGGAGTTGAAAATGAACCTTGTCATGACCCCTCTGAGAAAAGCAGGACAAAGGGGTATGGCGAAGTGAAATAACGGGAATACAGAGGTGAGCCTCGTGCTGGTTCCAGGAAGGGTGCTTGACACTCACTCTGAGTGCAGATGCCGCCCACTTCCAGGGACAGGGGTGACCGCTCGGCTTCAGCCCGGGACCAGAGAGGTGGCCCTGGGACTTTCTCTGGCCAAGAAGCTATGACCAGAAGATTAGGGGGCATCCTTTTCTGAGAGAAGCAGTCCACGGCGTGTGAGAGGTTCTCCCTCAGGTGCGCATGGAAACGCTGGGTGGCCTGAGAGATTAATGTGTGCGCACTCGTTCTTACGGGAGTTCCCCCAGGCTTGGTCCTTGTTCCCCACAACTGCAACCGATCCGGACACTAGGACAGTTGCGAAAACTCTGTGGGGTTTGGATAAAGTGACCAGACGTCCCGCTTTTTTAAACAGTTTAACAACGTGCCATGGCATTTTAAAAGGAAAACTAAAAATTACAATGCTATTTTTGCATTCTGTGAACATGGTTGCTGCTCCATAGAGACCAAGTTTTTAATCAAGGACCCCACCCCCACCCCCCGGTCAATGGTGTCCCGCTTAAAATCTGGTCACTACAGGTTAGGATGAACCAGAAACCACCGGCAACGGGTGTTACGTGGGTGGGAAGCTGAGGAAGAGACATTGTGGAGGCAATCGCCATCCGTCTGGGATGTTTCGTTCTTTCTTTTTTTTCAATGATTTTATTGGGGGCTCTTACAGCTCTTATAACATTCAATACATCATTTCTATCTAGCGTATTTGTACACATATTGCCATATTCATTTCCAAATATTTTCCACTTGAGCCCTTGGTATAAGCTCCTCCTTCCTGGGATGTTTCTTATATTTTCTTTAAAAAAATTTTTTTTCAGGGCTGAGCCCCGGTGGTGTAGTGGTTGTGCACAGGACTGCGGCCCACTGGGTTGGAGGTTCAATTCCAGCTCCCAGGAGCAAAGGCTGGGCCTCCTATTCCCACCACCTGAGGGCAGTGAGGCCTAAAAAAAAAAAAATTTTTTTTTTCTTTTAAATCTTCACACACTGATGGAAAAGTTACCAGTTCAACACAAGGATATTTTGCCCGCGCCCTTCTCCTGGGACCATTGGAAAGTAAATGGCCAGGTTGGTGACTCTGAACCCAGAGCCCTGGGGTCCGACCTGCAGACAAGTACCTCCCACGGTCAACATATCTTTGTTCCCCTTTTTTTCCACGTGTTCGACGGACAGGTCCCTCGAGGGGGCAATGTCACACACAGGCTTTGCTCTTGTCCGACTGCCCTTTTTCTTTGCCGAAGCACATTTTTCTAATGTACTCTCCGTTTTACCGCCCATGCCCCCCATTGTCCCAGATGGGACAATGTCCCTTCAAAACCGGCTCCTCCATCCTTCGACCTGTTTGGATCCATCACCGAGCTCTTCCTGGAGGGCTCCCCCAAAGAACGGTCCAGGCTCTGGCGCAGACTCTGCGCCCCTGCAATCGGGCCGTGTCCCCTAAGCGGAAGAGCAGATGATACCGCTGATAGGACGCAGCGGGGTGCCCGGGGATGGGGGGCGGGGAAGAGACAGGTGGAGGGCAGCTGACCCTT
>PVJH01036468.1:0-18797 GCA_004026705.1 Nesogale talazaci | reverse complement strand
ACCTCCATCATCACCAGCATCCTCTCCTCCACCACCATCACCTCCATCGGCACCATCAGCACCATCTCCACTTCCTCCTCCACCACTACCACCATCACCATCACCGTCACACCATTCCCACCACCACCACCCTCAACATCAGTCCAGTCATCTCTGGACTTGCGTCTCCTGGCAAGCAGTGGGCAGCACAAGTCCCTGTGTCTGTGGACGTGTGGCTGGCATAGAGGAGATGAAGATTGGGCTCTTGGGCAGGTACCTTGGAGTCTGCGGTGTCTGGGAGGAGAGTAGGGGCGGATGAACAAGTAGCTGGGTAGCTGCCAGCTAAATGGACAGATAGCTGTGTGGAGAGGTGTGGAAGGCTGCACAAGAGGGGCCGGTGTGGGGGCACAAGTGGGGGGTAAGCAGGCTGCCCACACCCAGGTGCACATGCTCAGTGCTCGCTTGGCAGCACAGGCAGCTCAGACCTCATGCAACCGTGATGTCAACATCCAGGGGAAGCGACCTCTGCTACCATCAGCCCAGCAGACACCCCTTCCCCGGGCCCTCGGCCTGCCGGGAGGGCTGGTGCTTCCCCCCTGAAGGCCCCACACAGAGGCACATCAGTATCCAGGGTCTGGGCTCTCAAATGTGGACCTGGCAGGACACTAGACTCTGGCTGCCAGTGGAGGGACTCAGCTGTACATATCCCTCCCCACACCTGTCCTGGAAAGTGCTTCCCTGGGTGTCTGCTGCCCCTGCCCCCTGCAGTCCCTGTCCCCTACAGCCAGCTGCTGCTCAGCTCAGGGGACACAGAGGGAGCAAGCGCTGGCCTCGTTCAGGACCCCGTGTGGGCCCCACACTGCCTGGGAGCCTCATCACACTGCAGTGCAATCACTTAAACCCACCTCACTCACACTCCCCCGAGGGTCACTTCCAGTGGGCTCCCAATCAGAGTAGCCAGCCAGGGGGGACAGAGTCAGTCTCCAGACGCCATTCCTACCTCCCAGTACCCATCACAGCCCTGCACCTGTAGCCTGAGAGAGGGGCCTGGCCTGTGGGGTGTCCCTGCCCACTGACCAGCTCTCCAGGGCTGACCTCCAGGCCAGTGGAATTGTCCGAGGATCCAGGTTGGCACAGGCACCACAGGAGGGAACGAGGGCCACCAGGAGGCAGGAGCGGCTGGACATCCGGGTCAGTGGGGCAGCACTCACACTTATGGACAGTCTTACACATGATGATTGTGTGTGCGCACATGTGTGAACATGCGTATGTTCACATGTGCGAATGTGTGTGTATGTGAACGTCTGCCTGGATCTGCACATATTTTGTGTGAGTGTGTCTGCGTGTGCATATGTCTATGTGTAAGTCTTGTATAAGTGTGAGTTAATGCACTGTGTGTGTGAGAGAGAGAGCAAGAGACTATTTGGTGCATGGACATCTGTGTGTAAGTGTTCATAAGTGTCTCTGTGTGAATCTGTACATGTGTGCACATGTCTTTGTGTGTATGACGACTGTGTGCACAGATCTGTGTATACATGCATGCATCGGTGTGTGACATGCATGTGCATGTGAGCCTGTGCCTGGGCATGCAGGTGTCTATGTGTCTGTGTCTGAGTGCTCATGTCTTTCTGTGAGCCTACACATGTGAGTGGGGGGGTCTTGCATGAGAGAGTGTGTGTGTGTGTGTGTCCATGTTTTTCTTTGTATGTTAGTGCATGCATGTGTGAGTATGTGCGGGGATCAATGTGTGAACCCATGCATGTGAGAGTGATGGACTGTGTGTGTGTGTGTGTGTGTGTGTGTGTGCCTGCGAGTGTTAGCATGCATGCATGGAGGGAGGGGTGATGATGTGTGTGTGTGAGTCTATGAGTGTGTGTGTCTGTGTGTCTGTGTGAGTGTGTGTGCGAGGAGGGAAGACTGGGGTGGGGGAGAGGAGCACGTGCCAGTGCATGGCGGTGGCATAGCAGAGCCCTGTGTCCTCAGGCCTGGCTGCCCACTCGCTCCTGGTCCTGGCCAGCCTGCACAGCCCTTGCTGCCACGCACGGCTCCTGAAAATGCCAGCCTCTCCTCTTGCCGGAATGGTACCTGACTTGGAGAATTCAATAAAGCAGCTGAGTAACACTTAAAATAATAATGAAGCACCACATGTGCGGCTCGCGGCTGGCTCTGAGGAGCCGGGCTGCCCTCCGCCACCATCAATCTTCATTCTCCCTCCAGACCGACGGCTCTGCTGGACTGCCCGCCCCGGGAGCAGCAGCCGGGGACAGCCAGGCCTCCCCGCAAAGCTGCCCGGGGGAGCCTCCACCTACCAGGCAGAGCCCCCATGGCCACCCTGTCCTTGCCCGCACCCATGACTCCTCCACACTCTGCTTTCCCACTGGGGACTCTGCACCCACCCAGCCCAGGCAGCCCCCGCCCCCACCCCTGGCAGGGGCAAAGATGCTGGCACACCAGAACCGGACGACAAGGCTTAGGCTGTGTCACAGAGACCCCCTGGTGCCCTGCGCTGGGGCTTCCTGGGCAGTGGTAGCTGAGGAAGCCGATGCTAGGCCTTCCCCCTGGGGTTGTGCAAGGGTCGTCTGGGAAGGGCTGTGACAGCTCTCAGCCACTAAGGCAGAGCCCAGGCCCAGGAGGGGGCCGGACTCCTTGGGGGCCAGCTGCAGGAGCAAGGTTGAGGCTCTGGGACAGGAGCGGGGCTGGCCAGGCTGGGTGGCCTCCATCAGGTTTAGAGGCCTCTTCTGTCAAGAGGAGGGTGGGGGAGGCTGCGTCCCCAATGAGCCGGCCTGTGCCTTGCACGCTGGACCCATCACCTGCCTGCAACCCCTATTCTTCTGCCCGCAGTGTCTCCGATCGAGTGCTTATTGAACGCAGCAAATGGACTCCCTGGTAATGAGGACTCGTTAACCCTGACCCCAGCCTGACCGGCGGGGCAGGACCCATTCACACCGAGTCTGCCTTTGGGTGGCGGGGGCTGCAGCAGCCGGCAGCTTCCCCCACGGGGTCTCACCTGCAAAGGGAGACGGGGCCTCAGCTGACCATGGCCCATGGCCCCATGGCAGCATCAGTGTCCAAAGGGGATGAGAGACACCCAATCCCTCAAGAGTCACCCAGCTGTGGCACCCACAAACCTGGTGGACAGGGGCTGGATGAGAGACACCCAATCCCTCAAGAGTCACCCAGCTGTGGCACCCACAAACCTGGTGGACAGGGGCTGAGGGCTTCATGCAGCTCTCACTACAGGTAGAGCTGGGGATATGCTGCAGGGGGCAGGGGGCTGGCCAGGGTCCCCGGGACCAGTCCGGGGTCTACCCTAAGATCAAGCATCCTTCATTCTGTCAGCACAGGAGCCCGGTGACACTCGGGCCTCGGTGAGGACCAGCCTACTGGGGAAAAGCTGGAGCCCAGCCAGCCACTCTGTGATCACGGGCCAGACCTGGGAGTAGGGACCGTCTGGATGATGCCCACCTCACCCATCTCGCTGGATAGTGGGGGACACTTGGGAGGAGGCACAAGGCTTTTGGCAGCCCTGCTGAGAGAACAGGAAACACGCATGGAAAGGCCTGGGAGTAGCTGACCCCTGCAGCCAGTGCCAACCCCTGGGTGGACACACGTACACACACACACACACACACACACACACACACACACACCCTCGAGTGTGGCTGAGTGACCCAAGTCACTTTGCTGGCTTGAGCCCTGACTCCTACAGCCGTGTCCTGGATCGGCCAGGCTTCAGAGCCCCAGCCCCTCCCATGGGTCACCCTGTCCTATCCTACAGGCCATTGATGTCCACTTCACCCTCCCACAGCACTGGATTTCTCTCACTGGGCACTTGGAAGGGAAGGCAAGAGGTCTCTGGTCAGGGAGGGCAGGAATTGAGAGGGGGGATGGTGAGAGGGGGAGAAGGGGTTTCAGAGACTCAGAAAGCATCCCAGAGTCACCCCAGGCCATTGGCAGAGTGAGGGCAGCGGGCCTCCCGGAGGGGCGGAGAGCAGCCAGGCACAGGGCACTGACTGCCGCAGGCCTGTCTCACGGTGACCAGCACAGCTGACGCAACACGGTCACCCCACCTCACCCCAGGATGGGCTGCAGCCGGCCCCTGGTCCCCCACGGACTCTGTACCTGCTTTCAGGCATAGATCTCAGGCTTTTCTAACTGGGTTTACTCTGGGAGCATCGCTGAAACCCGTCTGACACCAGCCACTGGGCGCCGACAGAGAATGGGGCAGCAGCCATGTGTTACACGCAGGTGGCCCACACAGAGGCCTAGAACCCCACATGGCCCACCGTGTGCAGAGCTCTGATACCACAGAACATGCCGTGAGCAGAACTCAGTTAACACACATCACGCCACGTGCACAGCCCAGATACCATAGGGCACACCGTGTGCACAGCTCAGTTAACACACAAATGTGTGTGCACAGCTCAGTTAACACACAGAACACGCCATGTGCACAGCTCCTCCACCCCACTCCTTGTTTCCCCAGCAGCACAGTACGACGGACCCCTCGAGGGCAGGCACCCCCATTCTCACAGGGCCGCTGTGCCGAGCAGTGGGACTCCTTGTGCAGTGCTCACACCTGAAGGCCCTCCGTGTCGGATCGCGCAGGAGAGGGTCCCCCATCCACAGCGAGCCCAGGCAAACAGCAGGAAACGCTGCTTCCCCACCCCGCCCTCCTCCCCCAGCCCAGCACCGAGCCCCTGCACAGGTCCACACACGTGTGCGGCACAGGAGATAGCGCTCCCGCCATTCTTGCCTCGAGGGGCTCTCTGGGCACCCTGCCTCCAAGGCTGAGCCCCCGCTGCCTGACATGGGGGTGGGGGTGGGGGCGGTGAGCTCTGCACAGGAGCCCCATGGTTATGAGGGGCTGTTCTTGTTCTCCGTGTTGCTGCTGGCTGCGGTGTCACTGCGCGGCCTGGGCCTCTCTGAGGGCGAGCCTCCCTCCACGGACACCCGGAATGCACGGCGCCCGGGACAGCTCGCTGCCAGAGCAAACAGCCGTCTGTGAGCAGGTCGGTCAGGCCCCCTCCGACACAGGGGCGTGAGACTTCGGGTCACAGCCTGTCCCTGGAGAAGGACACCGGGTCTGTCCAGCAGAGGGGCGGGGAGCAAACAGGAGACCCTCACAGGGCCAGGCGGCTGCAACAACCACCTGAGGGCTTGAGCCCCCGCCCCGGCTCTCTGAGTCTCAGTTTCCTCATCTGTCAAGGGAGGGCCAGAAACCCTCATCCTGTGAGGACGCAGCAGATGCGGCACCCGTGCGGGCTCGGGGGGCGCCCCCTCTCCCCGCAGCACCGCCAACGCCTCGAGGAGCCCCTCCGGGCCCCTCTCCCAACAGTGGGGATCTTGGCGAGGAAGCTCTAAAAATACTGCCGCGGCTCGCTCGGCTGAGTGGGTGGCTGCCAGCCTCCCCGCGCTCAGCGTGTGCGCTCGGCTGCAGGGCAGGGAGGGGTGGTGGCTTGAGAGGCAGAGGGGGTGGGGGGATGGGGGGGTGAAAGATGGGGGCTGGCACGCAGTCCAGGCTCTCAGGTGGGCGGGGCCCTGCAGAAAGGTCTGAGGAGGAAGGTTTGAGGGCTAGGAAAGTCTGCATGATGGGACCCCCCCCCAGAAGGGACCCCTCAGGACAGGGAAGGCGTGGGGTCATGAGGGCCCTGTCCCCATGTCCCCAGGGGCCTGAGATGTGTGCTACTGGAGAAAGGGGAGGGGACAGCTCCCCAGGCCACGTGCTGCCCCCAGTCCAGGGTGGCCCCAGTCCTGTCAGAGCGGCTCTGCTCAGGAGCGGGGGGCTGGACCCAGTCGCCCTGGAGGGGCTCCATCTGTGGCTTACTGCTTGCTTGTGGGGCAGGAGGGGGTAGTGCCCTGCTGTGAAGCTGGACACATAGAGTGATGGCGGGCAGGGACGGGGTGTCCAGAGCAGGGAGAGTCTAGGCTTCGCTTACAAGGAGTGAGTGAGTGCCAGGGGTGGGGGGGGTGGGGGAGGTCCATACACAGACTGGGCAAAGGAAGTGTGGGCGGGAGCCCACACCACTGGCAGAGCCCACACTCCCCACCCCCAAAGGCCACCTTCCTACCAGGCCCAGCCCGCCTGCTTCTCGGCAGAGCCAAGGGGACCTCGGGCGTCCTGCCTGGACTCGGCCCAGAGGTGGCCGGTGCCTGTGGAGCCAGCGATGAGTGATGCAGGATGCAAGGTGCCCAGTGGGGCCCGCGGGGGCGGCCGAGCAGGTGACAGCCTGGTGAGCCTGCTCCCCGGGGTCCGTGGGGTCCCCGGGCTCCGAGCGCCTGTTCTAAGGTGAGATTTAATAAGAGGACTGGGAGAATAAATTCTATTACACAGTTTTATTTCACAGCCTCCCCTGAGTTGAATAGCAATTGCCAACAGGAGGCTCCCGTTATAAATAGAAGCGGTTCCAGGGCGGGAGGCCGGGGTGGCCCCCTCCCACCCCCGCCGTGCAGGTGGGTCGCTCTGGCTTCTCCTTCCTCCTGGGAGCTTCTTCATGGCCAACTCGGTGACCTTCAGACAGCGGCGCCTCCGGGGTCCCAGGAACGCCACCCCTGCTGCAGAAAGCCTCACCAAGAGCCCCCACCCCCGGTCCTTCCTCCTGCAGTCTGATACTGAGATCCTAGGAGAAGCCAGGCTAGGGGCTGGGGAGGGGGCAGGGAGAGAGAAGAGGAGGGGGGAGAGAGAGCTCAGGAAGGGGAGGGGAGGCAAGGACATATGGCAGGGAAGAATAGGGAGGGAGGGAGGGAGGGAGATGGGAAGGAGGGAGGAAGCTGGGGAGGGGGGAGAAGGAGGAGGGGAAACTGAGAAGAGAGGGGGGCAGGAGGGGATGAGGGAGGGGAAGAGGAGAAAGGAGACAGAAGGAGGCTGAGGGGAGGAGGGGAAGGCACTGGAAGGGAGGGCAGGTGTTCTCTGGTGGGCAGCAGATGACCTATCACCAGTCCTGGGCATTCTAACTGGATTGGGGGGACACGGAGAAGTGTGAGCTCAGGATCAAAGTGCCCAGATGTTCTCAAGGGCCTTCTCTGGCCTGAGTCCAGCGCTGGAGGGTCCAAGGTCTTTCTTGGGAGGGAAGATGAGGCCGGGAGGATCCACACTAGGAGCAGGGGTGCTTACCCAGAGAGCAGGGCACAGGGCAGCGGCTGTGACTGAAGGGGGCAACCTAGGGTTGGAGAAGCACTCAGAATCTCAGAGGAGTGAGCAGGGGGGTTCAGAAAGCTCTGTTGGGGTGCTGGGGAGGCCGCTGGAGGGCTGAGGCTGCGGCAGGTGGGGGAGAGCCTCCCTGCTTAGGTCCACCTGGACCCTGGCTCTCACCCTCATCAGGCCTGGGGCCTCGTGCAGTATTCCTGACCTCAAACTCCTGCTGCCCAAGACCAGAGGCTGGGACCCTGCCCTCAGTCTGAAGGTGGGCAGCCCAAGACCCCAGGATGAGGGTCCAAAGCCTTGGCTGAGGACAGCTCACCTCTGAAAGCACTTGGGAATTGTAGAGTACGCCCCACCCCAGCACACGCATACGCCAGTCTCTGCCCCTCCCTCCCCACAGCCCAGGAAGTTGGTATCACCGGCTTCTCCCCCAAAGCTCACCCAGGTCACACCCCTGGGAAGTGCCAGACCCTGTGGTCAGGGTACCCCATATGCCTTCTCCCCATGAGCCAGGGAAGGAGCTAAATAGTTCTGTGTTTAGGGCCGGACTCTTCCTGGCAGCATTTCTACATCCTGGGGACAGAATCCATGCCAATCTGTGTGTCTGTCCTGCAGCACGCACTGGGGGTCAGCTGAGTCATAGGGCCCAAGGGCCAGAGTCATGTGCGATGCCGCCCCCACCCCTTACCCAAGCCAGCACTTAATAGTCTGGAGCAGCACCCCAAAATGAGGGATATGTTTGTTACCTTCACAATCCAGAAGAACCTGCCAGGTGTTCTGTCCTTTGTGGGAGAGGCCAGATGCAATAGTTTATCGTTCCCTATTATAGGAATATCTCAAAAGGCCCCACACCACGGGCTCACTAGAAAGCCTCCTGAGAGTGGCAGTTACTTCATCTCCTGTCAACTTGTGAAGGGCTGGAGTTTAGCCTGTCACTCAGGTTACAATTTGATGACCTCATTTGGAAATGTGAAGGACATAAAAAGCTCACTGGAGGTGGGTCTCTCTCTCTCTCTCTCTCTCTCTCTCTCTCTCTCTCTCTCTCTCCCCCCTTCGACTCTCCGTAAGACATTTCTGTTGACAAGCCACATGGTGCTACACTGAGGGAACCAGAGCCCCGGAGCTGGAGGAGCCACATGGAAACCCACGCCAGCGCTGAGATGCTTCCACCACCACTGGATCCACAAGACTTTCCACCCACTGGCCTGTGATCTATCCTTCCTGCATTTGTCGTCAGTGAATGTGCTTCATAAGTCTGAAGAGGAACTTATAGATTGGTATCAGACATGGGGGTTAGCATTGGACTAATGGACTTGATCTGGACTGGGCTGGGATGTTTTCTTAATGTACAATTGTTCTCTGATAAAAGTTTCTCTCTTGTACACATATGAGGGTCTATGAATTTGTTTCTCTAGTCAATCCAGACTAATGCACTGAGGTGGAAGATGGAATGGTTTGGGGTTAATTTCCCACCATACTCTCTCACATGCGGATGCTTTCTCAATAAGTCTAGCATCCATGATACGTCCTTACTAGGTCCAATCAGCATGATGTCATCGCTGTGAGGGACCACTGTGGCATCTTGTAGAAGAGAAAGACCTGGCCGTCTCTTCAGACTAAGTGACGGTGGAGTGTTGGAGAGTTGGTGTGCCCGTGAGGTGGGATAGTGGAGGTGTATTGGCAAACAGCATCTGGTGGTCCTTCAAAAGCAGACTTGAAAAAGAGACATTACCCAGATCAATAGCCCTGGGCAAAACATTGAATGATGCAGAAAACATCAAAAGAACATGGAAGGAATATACAGAGTCACTTGGACAAAACATGGCTGGGAGAAATTCAACTATTTCAAGTGGTCGCATATGATCAAGAATCACTGTCAGTGAAGGAAGAAGTTCAAATTGTACCAAAGGCATGAGCAAGAATCAAGACTCCATGAGTTGACAGAATACCAACTGAACTGCTTTGGCAAGCTAGTGACTCACAGGAAGCACGCAATCATCTGTGCCAAGAAACCTGTAAGCCCCCCTACATAGTCACCTGACTGGGTGGATACGTATTAGAACCCTTTTCAAAGAAAGGTGACCCAACGGAAGGTGGACATCATGAAGCGATGACCTTCGTGTCACAAGCATGTACAGTTTTGTGGAAGCTCATTCAACAACAGTGACAGCAGCACCTTGGCAGGGAGGTCCCGGAAATTCAAGCTGGATTGCGAAGGAGACAGAGACGAGGGCTATTGTTGTTGATGTCAGATGGATCTTGGCGCAAAGCAGAGAATACCAGGGAGATGTTTGCTTGGGTTTCATTGATCTCGCAAAGGGAATCGTCACCGCCGTGGATCATAACAAACTGTGGGTAACCTTGGGAAGAATGGGAATTCCAGAATGCTTCAGTGTGCCCACAGGGAACTTGCATGAGGACCAAGAGGCAGTCGATCCAACGTAAGGAGGAAGTAAGGTCAGGGAAGGCGTGTGTCAGGGTCCTACCCTTTCACCACACGTATTCGGTCTGGATGCTGGGCAAGTAGCCCAATACGCTGGAGATGATGGAGAAGGATGTGGCCTCAGGATTGGAGGAGGGTTCATCCCCCTACTGTGATACGCAGATGACACAGCCTTGTTTGTGGGACGTGAGGCGCTTGCCGATGAAGCTCGAGAATGGAAGTCTTCGATGTGGATGAAGAAAGTATAATCCCTCTCCATCGGGGGCCACAAGGTACCATGTTGAGTGGAGAAAATGAGGTTCTCAAGGACTTCATCCTGCTGGGCCCCACAAGCAATGCTCACGGAAGCAGCAGCCATGAGGACCACATGACGCGCTGCTCGGGCAGACCTGCTGCACGAGACCTGCTTAGAGTGTTGAAGTGCATGGGTGCTTCCTCAAGGACTCGGCGCCCCTGCAGTCACCTCGTGTCCATGTGAAAGCTGAGCATCCAGTCTGGAACAATGAGTTCCACGGGAACATCTGAATGACGGCCGGGTCAGGAGCACCGCAGTTCTCCAGATTTCCTTGGATGTCCACACTGTGAAGAAGTCGGGGGAGGCTCATCGGCTCCATACAGCACCGTGTGGCTTCTCCACACTCGACGGCAGTGGGCGGGGCCTTGTTTGGAGTCACATGGCCTTGGCGGTACCCCGTCAGCTCTCTCACCCATGCTGGTCAGAGGGTGAGTCCAGGCAGGGACACCTCAGGAGAGAGGCTTGGAGAGCTGACCACAGACAAACAAACCAGGGCGGTACTGGGGAGCCCTCAGAGGACCTGAGCCCAGCTGCCTTGGCCACCACCGGGACCCAGGGCCTCTGTTGGCCATGTGGACGCTGGTCAGCCAAGGGTCCAGGCTGCTCAAAGGCAGCACGTGCTAGCTGGCCTGTGCCCACCCCCACCTCCACTCTCATTCTTCAGACCTCTCACTGAGTCAGCACAGCAACCTGAAGCAGGCGTGGTGGCCGTCACCTGCTCCCCGGGGCAAACTGAGACATGTGGAGCTAGTCCTACAGAGCCTTGATGGCCCTGGCCCACACACACACACACACACACACACACACACACACACACTCATAAGCATGTACACATGCATTCAAATGCACACGCCACACTCACATGCACACATATGCATGCAAACACACACACACACACTCAAACACACAAACATTCATAGGCACACAGTCACTGGCACACACACCCACAGACAAGCAGGCACACATGCTCAGAGGCACTCACAGACATATTCTTCCTGACACACGGAACCACACCCCCACACAGGGCACGCACACCCACTCACAGATAGACATACAGACACACTCTCACACACAAATTCACAAGCACAGTCACACAAACTCAAATGCACACACACACATACAAACACTTATACAGAGGCTCACACACACAGACATGCCCAGACACACACACATACATTCACACACCGAAACAGAAACACACACACACACACACACACACACACACCAGGGCCAGTGCAGCCCAAGGTCGGACCACCAGCCCTACTGCACTCAGCGCCAGTGGACACCACACACAGGGAGGGGCCCCGGCTCCCACCACCCTCCCTGAGTCTTCTGCATCCCCGCTGGCCACTGACAAGCAGAAACATCACAAGAGCCCCTTGAAACCCTTAAACCAAACAAATGTTGATCTGAATAAGCTGGCAAACACCTTGCTAAGCCCCGCTGTGCACCAGGGCTTCTGAGAGGCCTGTGTGGACGCAGAATGGACGCTGCGGTCTGGGACGGGAAAGGCCAGGGGCACAGAGTCCCTGGGGTGGTAACCAGTGCCCCTAGGCTGGCTCAGCACCCCTGGGGCTAGGCGGATGGTCGGATCAGGCCCCAGGCCCCAGGCCCCAGGATGGAGTGTGAGCCTGGGAACAGCCTCTCCCCCAGACGCGCGCCCCGCCCTGCGGAAGCACACACAGTCACCTTGGAGCCAACCCCAGAGTGTGGCAGTATAGCGGCGCCCTGCACCGGAGTGGCTGGTTTCTCAGACACGATTGCCAGGCCTTTCTCCTGATGTGCCCAGAGTGGGCTCGTACCAGCAGCCCATCCAGCTCCAATGAGTTCGGAGAGGCAGGTCCTGTGCCCATCCAACTCTCCCTGCTCAGAGGGAGGCATCCTTGCCGACTTGGGGAGGGTCATGACCAATGGTGCTCTCCTGCTCTGGGTTGAAGACCTGCCCTGGACCTCAGGCCTTTAAACTGCCCAGCTGCTCCCTGTCCACGTGCCTGTGGCCACCTGACCGTGAGAGGAGTGTGGCCACCATCCCCCTTAGGGGCGTGGATGGCAGGACATGTTTTCAGGAGAGTCCAATCCTCAGGGAAAAACATCATCGTGGTCAATCGAGGGGCTGAGAGAAGGAGGAAGGAGGTTTCAACGAGTCAGACAACGCAGTGGCCACAGGAACATGCTCGCCTGTCACAAAGACTGTGAGGGGCGCAGACTGAGTAGCAGGTTTGCTGTGGGTCAGAACAGAGTGACAGCATTTGAGGATCACAGCCCCATCTGCCTGCAGGCCAGGGCTGAGCTGCCTGGGCAGGATGGCTGAGGGTGGGGGGAATTCATGACAGAACATCATGTCCTCGGAGACTGGGGGACCCCAGTTCCAATGTGGGGTGGGCCTCATCTCTGAGGGACTGCTCACAGAAACCAGCGTGTAGATGGTTTCTACATCTCCCATCCTGGTGCTGGCTGACTTTCCAAAGGCACTCACCCCCAGGGCCCCCGCTGCAGGGCAGCTTCTGACACAGGTTTCCCAGAGGGACACGGAGAACAGCCCAGAGGGACACAGAGAACTGCCCAGGGGAACACAGAGAACTGCCCAGGGGAACACAGAGAACTGTCCAGAGGGACATGAGGGACTCAGAGACCTGCCAAGAGGGACATGGGAACCCTTCCCAGAGAACTCTGAGGCTGCCTTCTCCCTGAAAGCAGACAGCCACGCCTCTCTCCCAAGCTGGGTTGGAACCGTCCACCTTGCCTTTAACAGCTGTGCGCTAAACCACTGTGCCACTTGGGTGCCTTGACACGGATCTAGGTTCTCATGCTTCAAAACCCCAGAAAACCCAGCCCCTCCCCTACGAGGCTGGGGTGCCGTGGGGTGAGGCGGACACAGCCTGAGCCGCAGAGGTCCAGAGGTCAAACAAGCCCCCCGCCGGTGGGGGGGCCTTTGGAAGTCAGGGTGGTCATGGGGCCTTGAGGAAAAACACACAGCGGGGGCAGGAGGCCACAGACCGTGTCCTGGATGGGGGAGCCCCTCCCCCTAGCCAGTTGGGGTGCTCTGGTTACAGAAGAGCATCTGTCTTGTGGTCTTGGGCATGAGGTCACTGACAACAGGTTGGGGGGCAGCGAGGAGAAGCCCCTTCACCCTCACGCTCTGACTGAGAGGCCCCAAAATTCCCTGGGGGTCTGAAAGACAAGGTGACCTTGCCTTTTCTCATCACGGGGACCAGTCATTGGGCTGGGGCTGGGACCCTGTGCGACTGCTGGCTCATGAACCCCGGTTAGCCTGGGCTCCTGGGGTCTCAGCCCCACATTGGCCCCACCCCACCCCACCTGCCAGACACACACAGGCCTCAGAGAGCCTCCTTCCCATCCCCCTCCCCCCTGCCCCACCTGCTTCTCGAATTTTTTGGCAGGTTCACACCCAACCCTGCCTGCCCCACCCACTGTGGGGACCCCTAAGTGGGAGGAGGCGGGCACGCACCAGGCGTGAGAGACCTTCCACGGCAATTTATTTTTCACAGCCTGGAAATTGCAGGGTGACGTGAGGAGTCAGGCTGCCACGGCCAGCCCCAGACGGCCACTCTGGGGGACAGCTGGGCCTCGGCGAATTTGCAAAAGAACAAAGAGTAAGATAAGGAGCACTTTCCTCTGTGCACCCCCACCCCACTCCTGATAACTGTGCGGATGTTGGGGGACATGTCCTTTCATTATCTCTAATAGACTTTTTTATTGACTTTGCCATGGGGGTGGGGGGGTGGGCCAGGGGTTGATGTGGCTAGGGGTTGCTAAACACTCCCCACCCGCGCCCCATCCCCCCTGCACACCCTGGGCGAACATTATTTTTAATGGCTGCAATATCCCTTCAAATGGATAAATTACAGTTTACTTAACCATTCCCCATGTTCAAACGTTCGGGCTGTTTCTAATTATTTTTCTAAAAATACACCTATCTCTGTACCTAGGATGGCTCTCTCAGAGTGCACCCCAGGAACTACATGGCGGGGGGAGGGGAGGGAGGGACTGTGATGGCCAGGGGCCAAAGACAAAGAGGGCCCTGCTGCGCCCACTGTGGCTTAGGGAGTGTCTGCTCAAGTTCACAGGCAGAGCTCTGTTCATTGCGAGACTGGCTTGTACCACGTGTCCCTTCCCCTCAGCAGCCGGGATCGACACTTTGTTTCAATGTGTTGCCTTCCTGTTGCGTTCACACTTCCTGCCCGCCTGCCATGGGGACTTCCAGGTGCCTGGCTTGCCGGGAGCTGCGACTTGAGACACTGCAGATGATACGAGGCATTAACCCTTGCCGGGGAGGCTCTGCCTGCTGACAACGTGTTCTGTCTAGCTCTTCACGCTCCGGTCTTGATGGTGTACTGGTTTTGTGTGTGTGTGCGTGTGTGTGTGTGTGTGTGTGTTCGGCCATGGCTTCCTGGCTCGAGCTGTCTTCCTGTGCCCAGTGTCCACCCTCCTCAGCAGGGTTACAGCCATCGGTTCCCCTGGCTCTGACTTGGGCCTGCGCCACCGCATGGTTCCGTTGGGCCCCTGGGTGATACGCCCACAGCTGACTGGCAGCAGATGGGGGACGGGGTCTCTTCAGATTCCTGGTGTGGCACGGGGGCTGTGGTGCTACAGGCAGGCTTCTGGGAGAGGGAGACAGGCACTCTCTTCCTCTGAGATTGTCTCAATTCCTCTTTCTTTTACAAGAACGCTTTTGGGGTTCCGCACTTGGGTAAAATCGTCCACCATTCAGCGCCTTGTGTCCCTGCGGGTTGGGGGCAGGTGTTCAGAGCAGGTCCGCAGGCAGGCAGGCATGTGATGCTGGTCCTGTTCCTTTGGATCTCCCCCCCGCCCCGCCACCCCAGGCAGCTCCACTCCACTGAACGTCCTCCACGTGCGTCCAGGCCTCTCTCTCCTCCTCTCCCACCCCCCAGAGCCTCATGCCTGGCAAATGCAGCTGGCCCTTGGGTCTCCGTTGGCTGATGATTCTAAGGTGTGCGCACCTCCCCCGCATTCAGGGCCCCTCTGCAACCCTGTGCTGGGGAAACACAGCCCCAGCGCCCCTCAGAGGCCAGGGTGGAGAGACTTCCTCCCCCAGAGCATTGGACATGTTGTCAGGGGATGCCAGTCCCTGGGGAAGGACATGTGCTTGAGAGGACAGAGGGGCCACAAGAAGCAGGCAGGCGC
Organism: Nesogale talazaci; assembly: GCA_004026705.1. Lineage (NCBI taxonomy): Eukaryota > Metazoa > Chordata > Mammalia > Afrosoricida > Tenrecidae > Nesogale > Nesogale talazaci. The sequence continues at coordinate 3,773 of PVJH01036468.1, read as the reverse complement.
TTCACGAGACGGGCAGACAGACACAGCGACCGCCGCCATGGGCCCCGGCTGGGAACAGCATGAGGACAGCGGGCCAGGTCTCCTTCTCTTGACAATGTGAGCTGGAACCAACCAGACCCGTCTATTGTTGGCTGGAGAGGGAGCCCCGGGGCGGTGCACTCAGTCCCAGACTTGAAGGGCAGCTGAGGGCCATGTGTCCAGGCCCTGCCACCTCTAGCTGACCAGCCAGCCAGTGCCCATGTTGGTCTCTATTTATGCTGCACATTGGTCTCCCAGGCCTGGTGCTGCCTGGTGTGGTGGGAGTCGGATGTCACACAAACGGGCGCAGTTGCCGTGGGCTGATGTTCGCTCCGGGAGGCCGGCCAGGGGTCCGAGGAGAAGGAGCCCTGGTCCAGCGGCTGAATAGACGGAAGTGGGTCGCTGGTCATTTCTCTCGAGGCACCTGGGTGGACCGTAACGTCCAGCCGAGCACGGTCACGCTTTGCACCAACTGAGCCGTTCTGCCCTGCAGGGTCCTTGTGACTGGATCTGACTCCGTAGCAGTCCACAGTAGAGCCACTGACGAGCTTCACCAGCACATGATGGGAGGCACGTGGTCCGGACATGAGGGTGCTCAGGGATACAAGGGGAAGGTTGGGACAGGGGGCTGCTCTCTGCCGGGACCGGGGGAGAACCGGGCCTGCTGTTCTCAGAGCCCCTGACTGAGTGTGGCCCTCTCTTAAGAGAGGAGGCCAGGGGGCCCTGTGGCCAGATCCTGGAGTGGGGGGGGGCAGCCCCTGGAGTGCACCAGCTCCTGTGAGGAGTGAGAAACCATGTCTGAGTGGAAGTCCCGGTCTGGGTACAGACACGCCCAGTGATGGGCGGATGGGCTGGGGAAAGGGCGCCTGTACCTGGCACAGGCGTTTTCTGATTTTAGGAGCTACCTATTAGTGCCTGGAGACAGAGAGCACCTTGAGCCGGCATGCCAGGACCCCCGGGAGGCCTGATCTGGCTCCCCACTGCCAGAGGCTCAGAACCCCAGATAACCACGTGACTGTCTCGGGCAGCTTCTCCGTGGATGGGGGTGGGGTGCTGAGCTAGCGGCCCTGTGAACTCAGGGGGACCTGAGGGACTCTGGTGGCCCCAAGACCCTCCCCTTCCACAACCTGGTTGCTCCTCAGGGCCCCCTGCCTGGGGTGAGGGAAGAACAAACTCTTTGCCCAGAACTCTGCCCACAGGGCACCCTGGTGGGCTCTGGGAGGCAGGGAAGGGCAGCCCAGGTGACCCCATGGGGGAGTGAGTTTGGAAGCAGGGCACTGAGGACCCCCAAGATGTGAGGAGCAGGTACCTGCCACCACCCATCGTAGGCTGGGCTGGTAGCACCTCTCTGAGCCCCACGTGCCCCCCCACCCCCCGCATCATCAAGGCTTCTGGAGGCGCCATGAGGCGCTAATAGCTGAAGCTAATGCAGCCGGATCCATAGACAAGCTGAGCGGTGTCGGGCGCAGATAAGATCACAGGCAGATTAAGTCACAAGCAAGCCCGTTCGCCCCGTTACCCCCAAGCCTGCGGCAGCCCACTGCCCAAGGAAATGGGGAGGGGACCTGCCCAGACACCTCCTGCAGGTTTCCAGAGGTGGCCTCCCTGTGCCCTGCCAGCCTGGCAGCTCTTAGGCACCCACACCTGCAGGGCCCACAGCTCCTGCAGAGCAACAGCCCAGCCCAGCCCACCCCCCTCAGCTCTTGCCACCGCAGCCCTGCCTCCCAGTCTCCCTCCTCCGACTGCCCCCGTCTGGTCCACTTGCTCATTGTTCCTCCTCCCCGTCTCCCAATCTCACTTCTTACGAACGCATTTTCTTCTGGAAGAGTCACCCCCAGGAGGATGCAGAAACGGGGTGAGAGGTCCCCGCAGCCTCCACACACTGCGCCCAGAGGTCAGCATGTCTTTGTGCCCCATCTGTGTGTGCAGAGGGTACGTGGGTAGCATAGCTGTGGGTAGATGGGAGTGCATGTGTGCACACGCTCACATGTGCCTCTGTATCTGTGTGCGTGTGCGTGCACTCACAGGTATACATTGGGTGTATGGGTAATGTCTGTCTGTATGTCTACACTTACCTGTGTAACCTCTGCCTATCAGCGTGCATGTGTGCATGCTCATAGACATGTGTGCTTGTGTGTGCATGCATGCCTGTGTGGATGAATGCATGGGTGGATGAGGACGTGTGCAGAGCTCTGCCCGTGGTGCACGGCGTGTGCGGACCAGTGTGTGAGCACCCGTGAGTGTGCAGTCCTCTGCTGCAGACATACAGACAGAGTGGTACCCTCACCACAGCTGTTTCATACACACACACACACACACACACACACACACACACACACACCATTCCGGGCAGCCACTTATCAGTTCCCCATCTCTGTGATTGTGTCTTTTAGAGACGTTAGATAAGTGGAGTCATAACCTTCTCAGATGGGCCTTTTCTGCCGCTCAGCACGACGCCCTTGAGACCGAGCCCAGCTGCCCGACAACCGCTCCCTCTGCTGCCCAGCTGAGCAGCCCTGCCCGGCCCTGTGGGTGCCAGGGTGTCAGCAGCTAGCTCTTCCAAAGGAGGGCCACTTCCCTTGCACCCAAGGCACGTGTGGGTGGACACGCACCTCCTGCCTTTGGGTCCCGACAAGGGAGCAGGGGCCAAGCACAGAGCTAGGCTCCTGGGGGAGCTCCTGGCATAGCTCCCATCCCTCTTCACAGCCACAGGGACCATGGCCTGGGGGCAGCACCAGAGACCGGGGGCCACCTGGAGGGAGGGCAGGGGGCTCCTGGGAAAGTCACTCTCCTGGGAGCAGAGCTGGGTCTCTCCCGGGCTCCGCCCCTTAGACATAACAGGGTCCTGGGATTATTCTGGTGGGTCAGCTGGAGTCGGGGTCCCCAGGGCTGGGAGCCGCCTCCTGGAGGCTGAGGTGCCTGGAGCTAGACACCTGAGTCCCTAGTAGGAATCCACCAGACACTGGCTGTCCTCTGTCCCTGGATTCCGACAGCTTGTCAAGGACCTCTCAGAGATCCAGAGGAAACACTCAGGGGGCACCCACAGAGAAATGGGGTCATCTGGAGGGCACTGCAGGGACCTGAGAACCAGCAGTGGTGGAGAGGGATGAGTGACCAGGGGTCTCTTGGGGTATGGGGACGGGTCTTCGCAGTAGTTCATCCTTGGTGACCTCCCAATCAGGGAAGTGGCCCTGTGGGCAGGGATGAGCCTCTCTGAGCCAATGACCGTGTCACCGGGTAAGATAGGTTGTGACAAGGACAGGAGCCAGGTAGAACAAACAGCCCCGTGCTGGCATCTGCCTCTGACCCAACCCTTCTCCAGGACACTCCTACTACCCACAGCCTCTCCCACGACGATGCTCTCAGACCTCCCCCCTGCAATAAACCTGTTCTCTCTCAGGAACTGCCGCCTGCACTGGGTCTGGCTCTCAGGGACTCACCCCTGCAGGGGTGGCCTCTTTCCAGTAGATCCCACTGGCTGAATCTGGGGGACTCAGCACTGACCCAGTGGCTCTTGCTGCAGATGACACAAAGGGGACCCAGCCTGTGCAGCCCCCTGACCCCAGGGCACAGGCAGGGAGACCTCGGAGGGCAGCACCCCTTGTCAGGACCCGGGACTCAGTTTTGACAGCCTGGATCGGGGGAGCCGTCTGCACTCAGCCGCTGCACACAGACTCGGCTGCTGGAGTCCACCGGCTTCCTGTGACAACCATGAAACTGCAGACCATCGCCCTCCTCTTTCCCGTCCCCATCCT
>PVJH01036467.1:0-18782 GCA_004026705.1 Nesogale talazaci | reverse complement strand
CCCACCACCGGAGAGCAGTGATGCCCCCCCCCCAAAAAAAAAAAAAAAAGACTGAGTCTCAGAAACACTGAAGAGCACTAGCACTAACCCTGTCCTGGCCTGCAGGGCTGCTGTGAATTAGAGTTGACTCAGTGGTAGTGAGGCCGGGTTGCTTTCATGTCTGCCCTAACTCATGGGGCCGACGGGAGGGTTATGTGGTCAGGGCCAACTGGGACCAAGAACTTGGTGTGACCTCCTGCCATGATCCGTGCCTCTGCCCTTCTACAAACAGCCCGGGGTGCGTGTGGGCCTACACATCACCAGGGAGAGGAGAGAGGAGGGATTGAGCAGGCACTGTGTCTTATCGATGAGCACACACACTCCGTCCACCCCACCCCTGTTCCCAGTAAAGTGACCAGATTTTAACATGGGTAAAACAGGACACCATTGATCAGGGGCTGGAGGGAGGGGGGCGGGGAAGACGGGGTATATTCCCTTCCCGTTCTCCCGCCATTCCCTAGCTTGTCGTGCAGTCTTTCCAAAAATCAAGACTTTTTTAAATGCCGCAGGACGCAGGAAAAATTGTTTGACATCGGGACTATCCCGCCCAAAGCAGGACATCTGGTCACTTTAGAGTAGCGGGGACTCTGGCCCACTCCACTCCTCCACATCCATCCGCTGACCGGCTGCCCTGTCTTGTGCAGGACATCGCCTCACCCAAGTTCTCCACGCCCTCCCCGGTGCGCACCGTCATCGCCGCCGACTTCGACAACGACCAGGAGCTGGAGGTCTTCTTCAACAACATCGCCTACCGCAGTTCCTCAGCCAACCGCCTCTTCCGGTAGCCGCTCCGAGGCTGACGTTGGCAGCTGGGGGAGGTCAGGGAGGAAGCCTTAGGAATCAGAAGGGCAAGGCCTTTGGGTAGGAGAGTCGTGTCCAGGTGGAAGGAGGGGTGGGGTGCAGGGTGGAGCAGAAACTGAGTCAGAGGCTTTAGGGGGACAGAGGGTGGGTCCTGGACAAGGAACTAGCCCGAGCAGCAGTGGCGGGGAGACGTGGCCCCAAGCATGCTGGAAGCGAGATCTTTGGCTTGGAAATCCACACCACCGTACATGGGGTTGCAGCGCCGAATCTGCAGGGGCAAACCCAAAGGAAGCCGCAGCAGGCAGGTGTATTTACGGAAAGAAGGTCTCAGAGCCTTTCAGATGCTCAGAATAACCCTGCACTGGAAAACCTCTGTTCAGACAACATCTGAGCACATGCCCGTCCGTGATCCCAGAAGGTGCTGCATGCCATCCCACTGCCTCACAGGGAATGCAGCTGCCTCCCCACACTGCGTGGGAATCCCACGCCTTCAGTACACAAAGTGACGGTGCTGCCAGGTATCTAACTCTACTGTCTACCTATCACTATAGCACCTGTGCTGGGGAGCCTGGAGGCATGGGGGGCGGTTGTCGCACAGTGGTTACGAGTTAGGCTGCTCACTAACTTCAAAGTCAGCAGTTCAAAACCACCAGCTGCCCTGCAGCAAAAAGATGAGGCTCTTAAAGAGTTACAGTCTCAGAAACCCACAAGGACAGTTCTACCCTGTCCTATAGGGTCACAATGGGTCGGAACGGACCCAACAGCCGTGAGTCAGAACCCAGATGTCCCCATAGACGGTCTGTCCTGTGCTGTGAGTCCCATCATTGCTGTCATGTGACCCTTCCTTCCTTACAAACACAAAGTTCGCCTCCGCTCAGCGCACGCAGTACCGGGGCTCTCGGATCACGAGTCTCTGGAGAGGGGGGGCATTCCCTTTCGGTGAGATAGTCCTTGGATCATTATCAGGGGAATCCAGCCTCTGATACACAAACAGCACAGGTTCGAGTAGGTGCAGTTGCACAGCGATAATTATTAATTATTATAGTAAAGTGATAGCATGAGGAGAGAAATAATAGAGTCAGACACATCTCATGGTAGCATGCTCACTTCAGTCCCGTTAGGTGGTCCACATGGAGAGAGAGAGAGAGAGAGAGAGAGAGAGAGAGAGAGAGTTCTTTTTGACCAAGCATATATAACCTTACATGGGACATATGAGACCTGTTGTCACAGGTGGAGACACGTCACAAGAAGGGGTATCCTAACAGCTATTCAGCAATGAGGGGGATGATCTAGGGGTGTCCACGTGACAGGAAAGGAGGGGGTGTGATAAGAGACTGTGGAAGAACAGTTTGGTCTAGTAAGAGGTCTTTAACAGTAGCCTGTAAACCCCACCCATCCTGGTTAGCATACTTCAGAGGGAGGGCTCCATGGTCCTAACGGCAGGGAATCAGCCCTATCTTTTGTGGGAGAGACAAAGGCCTCTGGTAGCTGGAGCCTTTGGAGAGAATGACAACTTCTGATTTGCGTGCCAGATGCTGGCAAATGGTTATTAATATTTGCTCAATATTTTGGAGTCTATATAATTGTGGGAAAGGCCTGACGTCGTCCCACAGATAGTACCACCATGAAGGGCAGCGTGACTCCTGCGAGTAGCAGCACAGCAGGCCGCCTGTGATAGCAGCCGCCCTCCGCCAAGGAGAAGCATGGATTTGGAAGTGCAACCAAGGGTGGGAAGGATAGCGGGGGTCATAGGAAATCCTGCTCTCCCTGTAACTGTGCCCGGCCGCCATCCAGACCGCAGAGCGCCTGATCTCACTCACGGATGGGCTCTGGGCAACACCAAGCCGGTAGACCCCCTGAGAGGGTCTCTGGGGACCGCTGTTCTACGAAACAGCCTTCAGGAGGCACTAGATGAGACCACGGCATGGTGTGACGCTAGACACGGAAAGGGGAGTTACAGCGATGGGAGGGGGCTGCCAGCGTCTAACCTGGAACCCAGAGAGGAAGGAGCCTGGTTTTTTTTGTGGCTCTCTTTTGGAGGGGGGGGGATTCAGAGACCGCTACCCCACCCCCCACCCCCTATCTCCCGAACTGCACTGCTCTGGGTACTGTCCTGTTCTCTGCGCCACGCTCTTCCCGTTACTGTTGTCATATCAGCTCTCCCTCCCAGGACCGGGTGCCTGGGCTCGTGGACTCCCACCTCACTGGTTTGAGGAGCGCCACGGGGGATCCAAGCAGGGGCTGTGTGCGTCCCCATTCCCGGCCAGAGACAGTCTGGTGATGGAGGATGGGGCGGGGAGAGGAAGGTGGGGCAAGCGCTTAGCACCCAGGAAGTGGGTCTCCTGCCCTCCCCCAGCTCAGTCCCCAGGGCTCCCACCCCATGCCCCAAAAGGGGCTCAACTAGTAATACACAGCGAGCCCTGTGACTAAGCGTGTTTTAAAATATAATTATTAACAAAGCATCAATCCTGACCGGATGTAATCACCCCCTGAAGGCACCAGATTTACTAATTAGGTGCCTTGCAAAAAGCTTATTCACAACTTCCAGATTAATTGCGGGAGATCAATTGCTCGTTAACAGAGACACTGCTTTCCTTCGCCGGCTGCTCGAGTGTCGGTCACCAGCAGCCTTCGCACCAAGGGGCGCAGTGTCCTGGGCCCCAGCACCAGGTACTGCTCACCGTCCTGGGAACAGGCCTCTGGCCACGCAGAGCGAGCGGGCTGGGAGGGAGACCGCTCCACCCACCGCCCAGTGCCTGTGTTGACTGACACCCAGCGGTGCCAAAACCACTTCCCAGGTACGTGGCGGTGCCCCGGGTCCCCGCAGCAGATGGCTGGGTTCTGAGCACGCAGTGGAAAGTCAGAGCAGGACCACAGCTGGGGCTGTGAGAGCAGCTGCAGGGCTGGAAGCCGTAACCCCACCTGTCCCACAGTGCGAGGGCTTCACACCTGTCACTGAACAGAGCGCCTCATGGACCCCCGGGGTCTGGAGATGCAGCGTCTCCATGCGCCTTGTTTGCACATCTTTAATGGCATCGAAGGAGCCCTGGAGGCACTGTGGGTTGGTGTTTGGGCCGCTAACCCACAAGGTCGGCGGTTCAAACTTCTAGGAAGAAAGATGAGGTCTTTTTGCTTCCAGAAAGAGTCATAGGCTGAGAAACTGAAAAGGACCCTTCTACTCTGTCGCGTGGGGTAGCGAGGTGTCTGAATCGACTCCGCGGCTGTGGGCTTGAAGGTCTCCGCTGAACAGGGCTTTGGGCTGCTCAAGATCAACAGTTCGCTCCAAGGGAGAAGGTGGAAGCTGTTTGTCCGTAAAGATTGATAGTCTCAGAAACCCCACACAGGGCCGCTGTGAGTCGGAACTGCCTCCGTGTCTGTGGTAGAGGCACCAGTGAGGAACGCTGGGGGTCTGGGGGTCAGACGTCAGGCTGAGTGCCACAGGGAGGAAGATGAAGCCATCTGCTCCAGGGAGACAGAGTTCATCCCAGACACCCTAGGGCAGGGTCGGCAAACTGCAGCTCACGAGCGATATGCGGCTCTTTCAGTGTGAGCGTGCGACTCTGGAGTCACGTGGAAAACATTTGAAGGTTCTTATTTCAGATCACGGTGGTTTCATTTGTTTGGAAAAGCATATTTACAGCTCTTGATCGATTTTAAAGTTGTTAGAAGGGACAGGATTGGGTCTTCGGTCTCAAGATTTTGCCGTCCCCTGCCCTAGGGAACTGTTCTACGCTGCCCTAGAGGGTCACTGGGTTCATCTGGGTGAACCAGAGAAGCAAATCCAGAGACACTCATAGGTGTATAAGAGGGAGCAATTACATATTGGGAAATCGCCCCTGTCCAGTCCAGATTGAGTCCATAAGCCTGATATTACTGCTTATGTTGATAGTAGTCCATAAATTCCTCTTTAGAGTCATGCAGCATATGCAATGATGCTGAATGCAGGACGATCACAGGCCCGTGGGTGGAAAGCCTTGTGGATCCAGTGGCGATGGAAGCATCTCGGCGCTGGCAGGGGTCTCCCCCTGAATCCTCCAGCTCCAGGCTTCTGGTTCCATCAGCGTAGCTCCATGTGGCTTGTCAGCAAGGAGACAAGCAGGGAAAGAATGTGTGTCTGGCCTCCAGCGAGCTAGTCACCTCCTTCACGCCTCCACATGAGGTCATCAAACTGACCTGATTGACAGGCTAACCACCACCTCTTCACTCTTAATAGTCTCAAGTTGACACCAGACTATGTAACCACCACAGTCACTATGCGTTGGGGTCAACTAGATGGCAGGCGGTTCTTGTCACGAGTGCAATGCAAAACATGAACACACCCAGCTGTTCCCCAAAGGATGGCAGTTCCAGTCTGCCCAGAGGCACCTCAGAAGAAAGGCCTTGTCATCTTCTGGAACAGCAGCCCTGAGAACCTCGATGGCACACGGGGGTCCCTCTAAGTCCGGGTCGCCTGCATGGCAATGAGTTAGGGTGGGCAGAGAATTCATCACACAAACCAGGACACTTGGGACAGGTAGGGGAGGGGACTCAGGAGAGCAACAGGCCAGCTGGCATGAAGGGATACTGCCTGAGGTCTACCAGGGAGTTCAGTTACCCCACTTTTACATCAAAGCCCCCTCTGAGCGGCCGCCCATCCCTCCACCCTCGAATCCTTCCAGATCCTCAAATCCTTCCAGATCCTGTCCTGCAGAGCCAGCTGCTGGCTATGCACAGCTGGCCACATCCCCTCCCACTCGAGCTCCCCAGGCCTTCCCCTGCAGCCCCACCTCCTGTGTGTGACTTGCTCATTCTGACGGGCTGGCTGGGTGTGCTGGGGTGGAGCTGTGCTTCCAGGGTTCCAGGACTGCTTTTTCAGAGAAGATGATTGCCAGGCCTTTCTTCCACACACATCTGGGTGGATTCGAACCTCTAGCCCCTTCCGTGAGCTGCTGAGCGTGTTCACCATTCATCCATGCCCCCCAGGGTTTCCACAAGTTCCAGCCTCCGCTTCACAGGTTTTTCTAAAAAATCTTTCCTGATGGCCTACACCTGAACAAACCACCCCAGCCCTGTGCTCTATTCAGGCCCACCTTCCCCGCCCAGCACTGCATTGTGGCCCCCTGTGCCTTGACAGCTGCCCTGTGGGGCTCTGAGCCCATCGGCCTAGGGCAAGCCACCCCCCTCCCCAGGCCTGGCCCCGGCCCCAGCACACAAGGGGTGACACACAGTTCTGGTTCTGGGGATCCACTCTGACTCTTGAGCCCGCGTGTGTCCAAGTAGAACCGGGCTTCAAGGGGTCTCAGGAGCTGCTTTTTCTGTGCTTTTTTAAAAAATAAATCATGTTATTGGAGGCTCTGACATATTATACCCCTTCCCCCTCACCTTTACCGTTCTCCTCCTTTCCTTCCCCTGTCCTCCGGGAATTGTTGCTCCCATTACTGTTTCTGAGGAATCCGTCTTTCCTGAATTCCATATACTAAAAGCTCTCATCTGTGCTACTGTCTGAACACCAGACTAGTGGGAATTGAGATTGGACTGAGATCCGAATAGTGGGAGGAGAAAGGATTAAAGAACTGGAGGAGTGCTGTGTATCTCGTTGGTGCTAAAATGCTCTGGATGCAATTTATTCTCCATGCACCCCCTCTGCCCAGGAACATCCCATTATCCACAGATGACCCCTCTCCATCACCTTGGTGAGGTTGCTTATTTGGGGAATTCTGATAGAGGTGTATTTTTTCAAAAGATCTCCAGGCCTTCCTTCCAAGAAGCCTGTGGGTGGACTCGAACCGCCAACCTTGTGGTTAGCAGCTGAGCCACGCGCACCACCCAGAGCTCCTGGGCTAAATCCTTGGGAACCCATGATTCCCACCTCAGCCAAGAAGCACCCCCGCCCTGCTGCGGCAGAGCCTGCAGGACATGCATGAGGGTGGGGGTCAGCTGACCTGGGCTTGTCTCCTCCCCCCCACTCCACCCCCGCATCAGGTGTGCACCCCAGTGCACAGACAACCCTCCTCGGGTGTCAACTCCATCCAGCAGACACCCTGAGTTCTGCAGCCCTCTCTGGACTGCAGCCACCGTGACCTGATGCAGAGGACCCCCCGGGGCCTCCTGCAGAGCACTGGGCACCCCACACTTCCCCGGGCTGTGTGCGCGCTATGATTTGATGGACAACAGGGAGTGGCGGAGAGTCCTGCAGAACCGCGTGTCTTTCCCTCCCAGCTGCACGCACCCAGAGGTGTGGAGATGAGAAGGGGGGAGCCGGGAGCACTAGCCCACCTACATCCTCAGCCCTGAGCTGAGCGATTGTAGTAGGAGCAGCAAACGTCTCTGAAGTCAAGAGTCCCCAGACACAGAGTTCAAGCCGGACGGGACCCCTGCAGCCCAGAGAGACCCTCTCTTCCCTTTTGCCTCTGGAGCCTGTCCAGGCGTCCACGGACACGTGCTTGTTGCTCCAGGGAGCTGGCTGCTGTGGGGATGGAGCGATGAATAATGCATGCCCCCCGCTGGCAGCCAGAGCCAGCTCGCAGCCCACCCGGACAGATAAGGCGGGTCCGCAGGAGCTGGAACACGAGCTGGGACGTGATAAAGGCCGAGGAAGTGATAGAGGCAGAACGGGCGGGCAGGCAGGGCTGCTTCCAGCAGAGCTGGCATCCAGAGGGGTCTGGACCTGGGCTGGACTTGGAACCGGAGAGGCAGGGACCCCTGGGAGGAAGGTGAAGGTCAGCTGAAGGGAGTTGTGTCCTCACCCCTTCCCCATCCATCAACTGCCCTGCCCCCGCCTGTCTATAATTCATCCATTAGAGAAGGGAAAAAATCAATATTCGCCAACATAAATTAAAGCCTGGGAAGGGGACGTCCCGGGTGTCCGCAGGGTCTGTGTGCAGAGGGGCTTGGCACGGGGTGGGGGTGGGGGCCCTGGGAACGCTCAGGGGACAGAGGCTGGAGCAGGTGGGCCTGCGGGTCCAGGGCCCGGCTCGTCAGCGACAATCCAGGGACGGCCTGTCTCCTGTCTGCAGTGTCATCCGCCGAGAGCATGGAGACCCCCTCATCGAGGAGCTCAACCCCGGGGATGCCGTGGAGCCTGAGGGCCGGGGCACAGGTGAGGAGCCTCGGGGCTAGCCTGGGGGGCACTGGCCCCTCACCTGGGCTTCTAGGGACCTGCCCTCCCCCCGACCCCGACCCCCGAGGGCTGAGGTTAAGAACAGAGGTGGGCTTCCTCCCCCCTCCCAGGGAAGATGTGGAGAGATCGGTCACTTCCAGCTCAGGGCTGCTGGGGACATGGAGAGAGCTCTCTGGGCAGCATTGGCATGGAAGGGAGGAGACGGGGAGAGGAAGGCATCCTTTCTGCTCCCGGGCAGGAGGCCCTGACGTCTGTGCATGCAGTCTGAGTCAAGTGTCACAAGACCCACTTTTGCCAGCACTGCCCCACACACAGTGCTGAAAATCCGCTTCGTTTTCTGAGCCTTGTTCTGAGCCTCCTCCACACTCTGGGGCCCAAAGGAAGCCAGGAATCCTCAAGCATCTGATGGATAGGTGGAGCGACGCTGTGCAAATGTCGAGGGCCTTATTCCGTCCATGATAGGCCAACAGACCCCAGTCTAGTCGCCCACCCTCTGCGTCCCTAGGGGTGGTGGGGGAAGAGGAAGACCCACGACGTTCAGCCCCAGTCTCCCACTCCCAACCCCCAGACCTTTCCTCTCCTCTGCCCCTGCACGCAGGGCTGTGGGCAGCCCACCTGCTCCTGGGCTGTGATGACATCCTTGTCCTCGCAGGGGGCGTGGTGACGGACTTCGATGGAGACGGAATGCTGGACCTCATCTTGTCCCACGGAGAGTCCATGGCGCAGCCGCTGTCAGTCTTCCGGGGGAATCAGGTGGGCTGGGGCTGGGGCCAGAGGGGTAAGGTGTAGAAATCCAGGGCCTCCAGCGGCCTCTGGGCTCCCAGCAGCAAAGGCAGAGAAGTCCTGGCTCCCGGGAGGAGCCCCGTGCCCTAGGCCTCTTCTCAAAAAACTGGTTCCCCCAGGGACTGGTTTCCCCCAGCATCTCCTCCCCGCCCCCCCCCTCACCCACCCGCCTCCAGCCAGAGCTCCCTTTACCTCCCTGCTTGCCTTACCCTTCCCTCCTCCTGCCCCTGCCCGCCCCACCAACGCCAGCCATGGTCAGCATCTGCCTTCCCCTCCTGCCAGGGCTTCAGCAACAACTGGCTGCGAGTTGTGCCCCGGACACGGTTCGGGGCCTTTGCCAGGGGGGCGAAGGTCGTGCTGTACACCAGGAAGAGCGGGGCCCACCTGAGGATCATCGACGGGGGCTCGGGCTACCTGTGTGAGATGGAGCCTGTGGCCCACTTCGGCTTGGGTGAGTTGGAGCCGTGGGGGCGGTGAGTCCCAAAAGTGCTGAGTGGCTCGGGGAGCCACAACCCAGTGCCTTGCAGAGACCGGTGTGTGGACACCACCCAGACACCAGGTCACTGCCCACAGTGGGGCCAGGCTTATCAGAGTGCAGCCGGGCCCCAAGGGGTCCTCAGGGACTGGTGTGTCCGAAGGAGATCCCCAGGCCTTTTTCCAAAGTGACTCTGGGTGGGCGTGAACCTGACTCTTGGGTTAGGAACTGGGTGCATTCAGGGCCTGCACCCCCAGGGACTCGAGCTTGGGGTGAACGGAACAGGAGATGCTGGCTATCTTGTTTGAGTCCCAGTCCTCGCCTCTGTCCCTGGTCCCCCAGCAGGTCTGAGTACTTCCTGTGCTTCTGGGCCAAGGCCTTGAGCTTCAGCCATTGGCCTGCTGCCCGCTTATCCAAACAAGCTATTTCCCTGGGCTCCTGGGAGCTGACCTAGGGCTCAAAACATCGATCGTGATCCACCTAACTCTTAAGTGTAACGCTAAAACTAACCCTAACCCTAAAATCAAACCTCACACCTCACGCTCTAACCTGTCTCCTTTTTTAATGCCATGCAATCTACCCATACAACATCGATGCATTGAGCACCCCTGGCTTAAAAGGTCTCATCAAACCCCTGGTGTTTTTCTGAAGACAGAGGCGTGGGGAAGCCATAATGTTCCCAATGGGAGGGGTGTCCCTCCCAAGAGGCAACAAGTGGCTCTTGGATGGAAGATAAAAAATCCCCCCCCCCGCATTTTTTAAAAGTTCATATATATATATATATATATATATATATATATATATATATATGTAAAAGACAGACAGACATACGACATAGACACGGACATACTTCTATGTCGTCGTCTGGTTCCTACTGGCAGCGACGCATGGACTACAGGAAAGCACTTCCCGGTCCGGGCACCATCAGCTTTGCTCGTGTGCCCATTCTGTCTTCATCGATAGTGGTGAGCACAGAATGCTGGGTGATTAGAACAGCGTGTTCTTGCGTTGAGGGAAGGCTTGAGTAGCAGCCCAATGACTGTCTGCTGCCTTAACACTTAACATATAAATATATGTGCATCGGTCTATTTCCTTAGCCTTAAACATAAATATATTTACACATGTACATGCCTGTATTTAGACCTCTAAATTACAGGCCCTTTGCCTGTAATGCTTTCGTCTGTTTCCTTTCACTTTCCTCTTATCCCACTATCATGTTCAGTCTTCATTCAGGTTTCAGTCATTCCTCTCGTTTACCTTGCCCTGGCATCCTCTACCCTTCTCGCCATGATTTTTCTTAAAAACCATTATATGGGGGGCTCTTGCAGCTCTTATCACAATAGACACATCCATCGTGTCAAGCACGTGTGTACATATGTTGCCATCATCATCCTCAAAACATGTTCTTTCACCTTGAGCCCTGGGGATCAGCTCACCCCACCCCCAGACATTTGTTCTTACGGTTGATCAGTACCATCAAGGGCCTACAGCTCACGGTGACCGGGCAGACCCGCTCCATGCCCTTTTCCAGGCGTCCGTCTCGATGAGAGTATTTCCAGGTCTTTCCCGGGCTGCACCGAGGAAGTCCAAGCTCCCAGTGCTCGGGTCGGCCCCTGAGCACATCAAAGGCATCGCTCTGACCAATGACACGGACATTCCTGTCAGCTGCCTTCCTGACAGCAGGATTGACAACAGCCCAAGCACCCCTCAACAAATGAACAATCCCATGAGCTAGGGAGCGTCCGTCCCACGGGACCCTGACGCCGACCACGGTGAACCACATGCCTGCCGTCAAGTGGATTCCACCTGCGAGTGACTCTCTAGGATTTCTGAGGCTTTCTGACTCTTGACAGGGACAGCGAGCCTCATCTTTCTCTCCAGGAGCAGTAGGTGGGTTTGAACCGCTGACCTTGAGAGGTTTGAGGTACAGGGCTTCCCCAGCAGCTCCACTGGGCTCTCTGTACCATGAAAGAGTGCGGAGTATACAGCCATCAAAAGACAGGAGCCCTAGAGACACTCAACACCTTGGATGGATCGGAAGGGACTTCTGGGGCAGGGAGCCGAAGGCAATCCCAGAAGATCCCAAACGTCTGATTCCAGCTATCGAGCGCTCTCAAAGCGACTCGCTTCTAGAGATGGACACCCCGTGAGCAGTTAGTTGCCAGGGGTTAGAGTTGGTGGGAGGAAAGATGGATGTGACCAAAGGTTCATCGTTGGCAGTAGTGGTGGCACCATTCTGTATCTCGGCTACAGGAGGGGTGTGTGCCCGAGTCTGCCCATGTGACAACGTGGCAGAGAGCAAGGCACACTCCTTGGACCAAGGCCCCGTCTCCCAGTTTCCACGTCTCCAGGTGTCGGAGCTGAGCAAGATAGAAATACCGAGGGGAAGAAGGTGAGGGCGGACTCTCTCTGTGCAACTGTACCTCGGATCTCTAATGATCCCAGACAGCGGGGAGATTGTTTTTAATTCATGGGGTAGGGAGACAGGGAGGGTGTTCTAAAAAGGCTTGGTGCGGGGTGGATCGTGGGAAAAAAAGGTGAGGGAGTGGGGGCTGCTTAGGAAATAAGCTTTTCTTAAAGATTCAAAACCCGACACCTTCCTCCGTGTGTTGGCACCAAGCGAAGTGATGGTAATATTAAAAGAATAGACAATATGGTCTCAAACTAATAAAAATATACACGTTAATGTTCTGCACGCATCATATGTGCATAGGAGGAAAAAAAAAACTCAGACGATGCAGACGCAGCCAAGTGTGACCAGTGATGGATCTCATCCTTCCCCCACCTTGCGGGCATTGTGCCCAGCTCTCTGCTCGAGGAGCCTGGCAGAGAGCCCTGGGATGGCCTGCTCGAGCCCTGTGGGCACCCTGTGAGCTGGGCCCTGTGGTTGTGGCCAGTGCTGTTGAACAGGTTCCTCTGTACTGCAGAATGAAAGGCACGGTCCTGCCCCCACGCATGGCTGTTGCTGGGGTTGAGCTCATTGTCAAGGCCACCGTGTCTGTCCATCTCCACAGGCTTCCTCTGTTCCATCACGCTCCTCCCCCTGCCCGCCTCCTTTTCCAACCATGATGTCCTGTCGCAGGGACTGGTCTCTCCACAAGAACATGGCCAAAGTGTCTGAGCCGGAGTCCCGCCATCCTTACCTCTCAGGAGTATTCTGGCTCTAACTCCACCCAAGATTTGTTCATTCATGGTATTGTCAGTGTTCTTCAGCGGGACTATCATTCGCCAGTCCAGAGATCAAAGACACTCGGGTATTGCCTTGGGTCAATCTGGCGTACGCGGCCTCTTCAGCATGGTAAAGGACAAAGATGTCACGTTGAGGCATCAGGTGAGCCTGACCCGAGCTGGGCCTTTGCAGTCACCTCATATACCTGGGAAAGCTGGGTCGTGACTAGGAGGGATGATTGGCAAGATGGGCATCGTGATTATGCTGGTCTTACAAGTGGAAAACTAAGGGTCAGAAGAAGTTTAATCCCTGCCCTGGATCACCTGCTAAGTCAGAGCTAGGATTCAAACCTCCGGCTAGGATATCTGCTTTTTATTTTCTTCCGTGGGTTTTGTGAATGTGCAGTGTGCCTTCCAATTGTTATAGGGAACACTTAGTATTTCTAGCACCTGGAAAAGATGCAGTAAATACTTAGAGGGCTGGACCAGGTTATATATATATATATATATATATATATATATATATATATATATATATTCAGAAGAAACCAGCTTCTGATACATACATAATGAGTTCAATAGGCACAGTTGTAAAGCAATAATTATTAATTATCATAATAAAGTTACAGAGAGCATGAGAGGGAAATAATAAGAGTCAGACATCTATCACATCATGGTAGCATGCCCACCTCTGCCAGTTGGGTGGTCCACGTGGAGAGAGAGAGTGAGTGGGGGAAGGGATTACATGAGGGAGAGGGGCCGAGAGTGTCCAGTGCTGAGGGGCTGGATAAAGGACATCTTTCTTATATCTAATCCTTATATACCCTTTAGATCCAGGTTGACCCCTAATTACAGGTAAGGACATACATCACAGGAAAAGGTTGTGCCAGAAGCACATTTACAGGAAAGAGGGCTATCGGTGTCCCATGTGACAAGGTCAGACCCCAGACTCCTGGATGTGACTAAACAGATTAGACTAGAGATCACTAATAGCATGTGAATCTGCCCACAGGCTCCAATGGAAGTGAACCATCATCCTAACAGGGGGGGAGTCAGCTCTGTTGTGAGATACACAAAGGTCTCAGGTTTCTGGGAGCTTCAGGGAGAATAGCTAACTACTTCCAGCTAAATGCTGGCAAATAGTTTGCTTAATATTTGGAATATATAATTGTGGGAAAGGTCTGTCTTCATCCCACATACATACACCTATAAGTCACGTATGTAACATAGCATGTCTTCAGGCAGTCTCAACCTACATGGGCTGGTCTGCAGTTGAAGCACCCTGTCACTCCCAAGGCAGCTGTTCCTTGTGTGGACCCTACCAGTGACGGTGAGGACAGCAGTTCAAAACCACCAGCCACTCTTCAGGAGCAAGATGAGGCTGTCCGCTCCCATAAAGAGGTACAGCCCCGGAGACCCTGTGAGTCGGCGTGGACTGGGTGGCAGTGGGTTCGTGGGTGCCAGGCACTGGGCTCAGGGCTTTGCCTAATAGATCTCATCTGATTCTCACCCCAGCGTCACGCTTTCAGTATCACAATACCCACCTTACAGGCCAGAACATTGAGACTGAGGGTAAGTAACTTGTCCAAACCCCTTGAGGGCAGAGAGAGCTGGGCTGGAACCCCAGTAGACGGAGGAGCAGACACTGGTGACCCACCATCTCCCCCAGCCAACCAGGTCTAGGCATCTGCTCACTGGACATCCTTATCACCACGGTTAGTTACCAGACCGCCCAAGGAGACTTGGAGTGAGAGCCGGTCCAGGCACCAAGGTGATCGCCACAGTGTTGTAGGCACCTGGTTGGACACCGGTGCTACACACACACACACACACACACACACACACACACACACACACTGTACACTCAGCCAGCTGCCATTGAGCCCTTTGGGGTCATGGCAGCCTCCCATGGGTCAGTCAGAGTAGGACCCGGTGTCCCTTGGCATTCAGTGTTCAGTGGCTGATTTTGGGGGGCTCCTTGGGTCAAATACTAGGAAGTGCCATTCAACAGACTCACTGCCCTGGAGTCCATTCTAACTCATAGCCACCCCAGAGAACTGGGTGGAACCGCCCCTTTGGGTTTCAAGACTGCAAATCTTTATGGGAGTAGAAACCTCGTCAGGGTCTCATGGGACCGCTGGTGGTTTCCAACTGCTGACCTGGCAGTTAACAGCCCCACACGTAAGCCCTACGCCACCAGCGCGCCTGGAAAGTGCTCAGTGCTTTGGACACACAGGGTGTGGAGGGGAAGGAGTAAGTAGTCCCCACTGGCAATGGGATTCCGTTCTGATGACGTGTTGTCAATTGACCCGGACCTCAGTCAAATACCTTTTTAAAAAATGTTTCATAATGACGGCCTTGTATTATCGGTATCTTTATAAATCACCATGCTGGGTGTCTGGGAGGGAGCATCTGAGAAGGGTAACATCAGCACAGTACGTGCTGCAGTGACGTAAGAGCACAATGTCAAGATAATCATGGCGGGGGCGGGTAAGGCAGAACAGCCCTGAGGGTTTTGGTGCGTTTCACAAAACGAAATACTTCCTCAACCAGGACTACCAGCACAGTGGCCTTGTTCACAGCCCCCTGCTTTTCAATATGCTTTGACTGCATGCAAATGTATACACAGCTTACATTAATAGATATATACTCTTTGGGGAAGTTATAGCCATAGCTATATTAACACAAATGATAATGCACTTCCTTTGTTCTGTTCTCTTTCAAACATACCAGCTCACCACTCCTCCTTTCTCCGGCGCCGCACACGGTGGCGGTGGGTGACAACATGCCCTTTATTTGTTGAGTAAGCCCTCCATCAATGGCCAGTTAGATTGTTCCCAAATCTGAGCAGTTTGTTTTTGCAGAAGGGAGGGGGCGGGAAGTCAGGGTGTCACACCTGGCATCCTAGACGGCCTGGCAGTCTGAGCAGTCGGAGGAGCAGGGGGGCACAGACACCTTGGGCACTCAGAAGCCCTTGAGGAAGAGGGGGCTGTAGGAAGCGCCCAGCCCCCAGTGCTCCAGTGTGCCCCAAGCCTCAGTGTCACAGACCCTACCTGTGAGACTGAGCAATTGAGCCTCTCCTGCAACATGCCCATAGTCTGGCCTTTCGGCACCCGGCACCCAAGCTCAAGTGCACCTCCTGACGGTGCCTCTGAGTACACCAGGCCTTGCTGAGCCGCACAGTGTGCTCATGGAGGGTCTATGGGACACGGGCTGTCTGAAATCGTCTAATAAAGCTCAGGGCCCTGGAGACAAAGGGTGCATTGGCCTCTGGAGGTTGCCCAGAAGGCCCCGCTCCCTTATGCAGCGCATCTCACTGGCCCCCTGCAGAGCGGCCCCTCCACTCCCTCCATGCTCTGTGGAAGTCCCTGGCCCAGCTGTGCGACTGGCTCCTTCCCAGTGACCTGGCCTTTCTCTGCCCCCTCCTGGGTGCTGCCCCACCACCGGGCCCCTGGATGGACACTTCTGCTTATGGTTTTGCTGGGTGTCCCCCAGTCCAATACCCTGACCCTCCTCACAGAGGCACACACACACACACACACACACACACACACACACACACACACCACCTAAGAGACCACAGGCCGAGGTGGCTCATTACCACCTGCAGCCAATACAATCAGGCACCAATAATCAACCCTAATCTCTGGGCGCCCCCGCAGGACCCGTGCCACACGCTCCCCCACTTCAGCTCATTGTTCACCAGTGACTCGGGCCGCCTCCGAGCCGGCTGGTGCTCATTTAGGGAAGGGAGATTCAGTGGCCCACATAAAAACGGCTTTATTAAAGTGCAAAAATATTCCGCCAACTGTATTCCCACCATCTGTTTTCCTTGTAATTCTTCTGAAAAGCCGCAATTCTTTGCACCGCCGTGTCCCTTGTCCTTTTAAGGCTGCCAGAGCAGACCCGTTACTGTTCTGAGCCTCATGTCTCTGCTGGGTCACAGGGGGTGCCCCTCCCCTCGCCGCCCCTGGCTGCCACCACCTGGCTAGTGAGCCAGTTTCCAGGCCACCACTGTGCAGGGGCTGGGAGCAGACCTCACAGGGAGCCTAGGACAGAGGATGCCAGACCCTGTTCCCTCGGCCTCGCCAAGCCTCCACGTCGACATCTGGAGAACGGGGATGCGGCGTCCACCTGGGAGATAAGCTTCTGGACAGACCCAGGCCACACCACCCCACCCAGACTCCCCTCCCAGCACAGCCTGTCCGAACTCTGCTTCTCTATCTTCCAAAGCCGTCTGCGCAACACCGACCTCTGACCCTGGGCCTTCCACTGGTAACTGAAAGGTGGGGGTCAACCCACCCAGAGCCACAGCAGAAGAAAGAGTAGAGAAACCTGTGGGGCGCAGTTCTGGTCTGAGCACGCAGGGGGCGCCATGGGTTGGCATGAACTCAATGGGACCGGTCTTGCTTGGGTAGCACAGTGTCCTTTCTTGCCTGGATTGTTCTCCGCCCCCGCCCCTCCCCTCACTACCTCCTGTCCGCAACATAGGATCACTCAGTTCGTCCTCCCGGTGGGGGTGGGGTGGGGGGGTGGGGCCGGGGCAGGTAGAATCAGGGGGCTGTCTGGGGGGAGCAGGTGTGAGCTCTGGGCTCAGACAGCCTAGCTGAGTGACGCTGGCCATGACTTCACCTCTCCAAGCCCCAGCTTGGCATCTCTACAGCAGACATTACAAGAGTGACGTCTTCCGCAGAGAAGTACTCTCATGATGCAGGGGGCTAACTAGCACCTCCCGGCCCTGGGCGCAGTCTGGGGCCTGCAGTAAATGCTCGTGGAGTGGTCATTTTCCTTACCAAGGAGGGGAGGCCTCTGGGGATGGCAGGACACCTCTGTGTCTAAGAGATGGGGACGCCGGTGTTGACGGTGGGCTACCTGGGACAGGACTCACACGCCAGTCCTTCCTGGCGCCGTAAGTGAGCCAACACCTCTATTCTGCACATGAAGAGACGGAGGCCCAGAGAGGTCAGCCAGCTGCTCGGTGGCCGGGGAGGGCCCCTTCTCCTGAGATGTGCTTTGCCGGCTTTCGCAGCTAATCCCCCTGACTGCACTCTGGGTCTGAAGGAGGCGGGACTTGGAGGAGCGGGGCCTCCTGTTCAGAGTGTAAATGCGTGATTGTCCATGAACCTTTGGAGGTTCCTGGGAGTTATTTGTGGTACTGTAGTCAGAAGGGAACATGTATGCCTGCCCCTGCCTGGTGGCTCGGGTGAGAAACATTTGTTTTTCTTTGTCACCAATCCTTTCTCTTCTCTGCTTTTGTGTGTGTGTGTGTGTGTGTGTGTGTGTGTGTGTGTGTGTGTGGCATCACTGCCCTGCTGGGAATAGGAAGCCCAGCCTCGCTCCTGGAGAGCTGCTGCTGGATTTGAACCGTCAGCCTTGTGGGCTGCAGTCCCACACACAACCACTAGGCCACCAGGGCTCAGCCTCTCTTCTCTGCTTTGACAGCGTCCACGTACCTCATTAATGGTGTGCCATGGAATACCTTACAAATGCCACACCACTTGGCCCCCATGAGACTAATTGTAAAGGGAGACACTTTTTCTTTTCTTTACTTTTGTGTCTCCATACCCCCTTGCCAAGAAGGAATGACACCTAAGCCTCGTGCACAGGCTTGGTTAGCTTCCAAAGCCCAGGTCGCTATGCAACAGAGTCAGCAAGACACAGGGATGGAGAACGACGACGTCATAACTGCACAGTGACATCGCTGCCCAATCGAGTCACAATCTAACAGCCAAACCACCCAGCTTCCTGGGCCAGCCAAGTTGACATCCCAGCCCCAGCCGCCTTCCTCTGGCCTCCCACCCCGGTGTTTCTTCCTGCCAGACATGCATCTTTAAGGAACAAAATAGTCTTTTCCACACACACACATGCTATTGTCACAACGTGACATGTTGGCTAACAGGACAGTTGAGAAGTGCGGAGGAGGTGAAATAGATGGGGGGGGGAGGGGTGGACGAGGCATTTAGGAGAATGTCTTGTGACTCGTTAAAGCAGAACCCAGAAGCAGTGAGGCTGGGCTTCGGGGGAGATGGGAAAAGCGTGCTCTTTTCCACGCAGGTCAGGGGGCACGCCCCTCCCTCCACCCTCCCCAAGTGTGGTGACTGATCCCTGCCCAGGTTACCTTCCAGCCCAGACTGAGGCTGGGGCCTCCGGACCAGACCTCTCTGACTGCCAAGGCAGCAAGGCACCAAACACAGAGGGAAACAGGAAGCAGATGGAGCGCTCTTGGGAGGTGGCTTCCTCGGGATGTATGTCCGTCTGTCCACCCACCCAACTGACTCTGGAACTCGGGAGAGAAAAGAGAACAGCTGGTCCTTCCCTCCCCGCCAGCCATGCCCACAGCAGAGCTGTCCACACACAGAGTGGCGACAGTCCACACAGAGCCCTGCCCCCCTCCCCCACCACCACCTGGAAGGGGCG